>OMNW01008803.1:11288-21766 GCA_900303245.1 Selene dorsalis
GACTCAAAACAAAGGGCCACAGGTTGGATTCAAACCCATGGCTGCTGCCTGCATGGTACACACTTTACCACAGTGACGCCTCATTTCAATACATTTTATGTCAAAAATGTCAAAATAATTGTTATAGACATTTTTCACAGTTTTCCAGAATTTCATGGACAAGATGATTATTGGTCAAAGTAATCAATAGATGAATCATTGATGAGATTTTAGTCATTAGTTGCAGCTCCTATCAGCAGCAACGTTGGCTCATCGCAGCAAATGAAACAAGTGGAAACAGATACTGTGGCTCGGTCGCTCTGGGCTGACACCAGTGCTGTTAAATCAGATCAGCATCTGTGCTGATGCATATCAAATCAGTTGCATCTCTAACACACACTGATAGACACACTCATAATGAAACACACAGACATCTTCATGTCACATTATGACCCTTACACACACACACTAAAACACACACTTGTACAGCTACACACTTTCCAAGACTTGGGCACACAAACATTTTTGCTCACAGCATCTCACTACATCTATGTGTGTCAATCTCCATTTCCGCTCCATGTCAGGTCACTGTGCTTCTCCGCTCTCTCTTTTTCTTACTCCACCGCCGGTGTCTGCCAGCATTTCCAGGTTATATGAAGCAGGTAGGCAGCCTGCCAGTCTCCAGGAGGCCTTCGGAGACGGGATCTCAGACAGCACTTCTTTGTTTACTTTCATGAGTTGTTGACTGGCCACCCTGACGCGGCTGTTGCCGTGTCGAAGCATGTCAGCAGAGGCCTACTGTGGATTGAATAGACATCAAAACATTATTGCAGGGCCTGGCTGTTGAGTGGCAGGCCAAGATATAAGGGAGTGGATCAGCTCCTATTCCTCAAGAGGTCTCTGTGTATGTGTGTGTGTGTGTGTGTGTATGCGAAAGCTACACAATCCAGACAGAAAAGAGGATGGTGCCTTCCTGCTTTGTTGTCTCTATGTATAACTCAGCTTTTTTCCCTAAACATCACGTTATAGGTGTGAAGGATTAGAGTTGTGCTAATTATGAGGTTATGAATGAAATCATATCTCCATGAGCTTGCAGTGTAATTTCTGTGATAAGTGCAGTGGTGTTATTCATATACCGACATATATGCCAGCGAGCTGTTCATAATGAGCGTGCCATGGTGGCTGCGCTGCCTCTGTTTTCTGCCGTGGAAAATGTGGGATTTCATTTCTCGAGTCTGGACTCAAAAGTAACAAATCTAGATGTTGTATGCTATAAAAGAACTGAGATGAAATGCTTATCTAAGGCTGCAGCTCTTTCTTATAGCTTCAATGTATAGTTTAACAAAAAAAAAGAAATCAGTTTTGTGTTCATTGTTTAAAAAGACTGAAATTATGAAAGGCTCAAAGTATCATCTCATAAATACAGAGTAAATGATGAGTTAGAAGAGGCTTGCTTGTCAGGGTAATGAGGCATATCCCATGTAATATACACACACACACACGCTCTCAGAATCAAAGTGAAAGAGCAAGAGAGGAAAAAGAGGGAGAGAGCTTGAGTGGCAGTGTAAACCACCCCAGAGAGAGAGAGAGAGAGAGGGACTGGAAAGCCTCCAAATGTTCCACTCTGGAAATATCTTCAAGGACAATCAGCTAAACAGTTGATATTAAGAGAGCTGTGTGAAATCGATTGCTCAAGGTGTTATCTGCGCCGCAAAAATGGCTGGTAATTAGTCATGGCTAAAGGAGTGTTACAGAGAGAGTGAGATGGATTTAATCTTAATAGATTTCACTGCACTGCAGATACAGTAGCTCCTGACTGAAGGAGCTCCTCTCTCCCTCTCTCTGTATCTCTCTCTCTCTCTTTCTCCGGCTATTTCTCAGAAGAAAAGCAGCTCAGTAAGAGGCTGCGATGTACAGCTGTTGCTAAATTTGCCCCCTAAACCTCCCAATGTAGATGTTTTGCCTGACTTACCTGATCAAAGGCAGCACACATTTGGCAGCTGTATCTGTTTTAATCCTGACTCTCCAACAACAACAACAACATCAGCAGCAGCAGCAGCAGCAGCAGCACAGGAGCCATTATTATTTGTGAGCTGCTTCAGTCCATGGCAGCTGTTGACTTAGAGATCTTGGTGGCACATTCAGAGGTAATCAGCGGACAAAGCTCTCGGTGACTGACGGTTGTTTGCTCCTCTGTGATTCACCTGTACGCCGCTGCAGCAGGCCAGATGTGTTAGTTCAGCGATTAGCAGAGGCCACCGTTGATGAAGTCGACTGAAGCCCTGCAGTTTTCAGAGAGAGGTCAACATTCAAGTGAGAAAACGCCCTCCTATTGTGTGTTTAGGTTCGAAATACCTGAAGTGGAATGAGGCATGTCAACGTATTAATCCTCGTCCTGTTTGAAGTCTAACGACGAGGGAGGTGTCGATCTGTGGGTCTTTCGACAAATCTCATGAAAAGACCAAAACCCACAATGTGATTCTGTTCCTTTATTCCTACTGATGATGTAAATCTTTGAAAAACAGGTCACACACACACCAACACACACACAGTTATGCTCTGGGTTTGGTGCTCAGACTTGATGATGACTCATGGTTTCGCAGATGATGTGAAGAAAATGAAGCAAATTACTGCCTGAAGTAGAAGAAGCATTTTAGAGCGCCTCCCAGTCTGATGGTTAAAGGACCACTGCGCAGGATGTCATGGAAATGCACAAGATATGAAGAGGTCGTTGTGAGCCAAAGAAAACACAGTGATTCCTAGTTTCTGCTGATTATACACAAACATAATTCTGAATATTATGTTTCATTTTTGCTCATAATTTCCCCCTAAATCCTACACACTGGTCCTTTTAAACAAGTCTGTGTAGAGCTAGGTGGTATGGCCAAAAAAAACACACCTTTCACCACTTAAATCAAACTACTAGACAAACAGATAATAGATGAGATAAGTTGACGACCTGTTGATAAACTTGGGCTTTACAGCTGTATATAAGATCACCATATCTTTGGTGATGTATACCATTTGTCCACCGGATCCTCTTTTTGTCATTCGGGACACCATGGGAAAATGATTCTGCTAATGTCAGCTCCTAATGTTAGCTGCTGGCAAATAATCTTTTCTCACAGGACTAAGACACAAACCGCTCGGTTATTAAAGCCGAGACTACATCTGGAGTGAGTTTTTCCTCAGTAGTTTGGTTAGGTGAATTATATCTCACCAGGATTTATAGTTGTGCAGTGAATGTGAGCTATATCCTGTGCTGAGGGGAGAGAATGAACTTTGGTAACACAGTGAAGCAGCTGCTTGAATGTGACTCCATGGGAAAATGTAATTGTTTGATTGTTTCTTGAAATGTTTAGTTAGTTATGGAGCTAAGGCACGCTTTGTTTGTGTTGTTTACTGTTTTTATTGAACTTTTTTTTTTTCTCTTTTTGTGATATTTTTTGTCTTGCAGAAGCTGAAGCAGAAGAACCAGCAGCTGAAGCAAATCATGGACCAACTCCGCAACCTCATCTGGGAGATCAACTCCATGCTGGCTGTCAGGAGCTGAGCCACACACACACACACACACATACACACACCCTCAATCATGTAAAACATACATTCAGATGCATACATTGACTACAAATAACAGAAAGGAAGACACGATCTGGATAACTGGACGTTAGACAGGGTAGCACCGACTGGCTGAGGCTGCACTTTACAGAAGAAATTGGGACTTTGGCAATATCAGCCCATTGTGGAGAAAGACATGAAACAATGGACAGAGAGGGACGACAAGGACAACAAGAGAGGTGAGATGACAGGAGGAGACGTGGGCGATGGCAGAAAATATTCTGTCTACCTCGATATTCTACACTTCAATCAACCTTATGACTGAATTAATCTAAAGAGCTCATATAATGTGTTTTATCTATTTGTAGGTACTAGCACAATAGAGATGCATTGCTATATTATATTTAATCCTCATATGCTGTATATCTGTTACATTTCATAGTATTAGAATCATCTGAAGTCCTAAATTAAAAAAAAGTTTTTTATGGCCTCTATGAACTTTAATAAGAAAGACAAACACTGTGGCAAATCTTATTCAAGTCTTATTCTTGCTATAATGATCCAATTTTTTTTTTTTTTTAATTTGATGTAAACCTATTAATGTTTCGCTCTGATTGGGTTTGACATGTTATCATAATGTGTTGCTGAACTATAAATTCTGCTGTGATTTTTTTTAAAAACTCATTGCTGTTGTGTTTTGCATTTTTCCTACATCAGTATTTTAGTTGAGTGTTTATGAAAGGTTTTAGTTCAAACTCAGCAGTTTAACCCAGGACACACTCCTACCTCTGAGTCTTCTATCTCACGCATTTGTTCAAAATTAACTTTAAAAAGATATTTTTTCAAGTGTTTAACAATGGACACACATACTTGTTTTATGCAAATGTTACTTTCATTATAAATACATATATATATATATAAATTAACCCAAAAACAATGGCATATGTTTTCCAGACACCCTCAAAGGCGGGTGAGTCATTTCGATCGACTGATTGAAACTGCGAGATGCACCAAAGGCCAAAATGTCTGATGTTAACCATGTATAAAAAAAAAGCAATTTGCCTTATTATTGCATTCACATTGATAGCTCTCAAATGTCGTATAATATCTATTTCTACAGTGTGAATCTGAGTCATGTCCTAACTACAGCAGAACTAAAACTATAAAAGGAAAACTGCAATATAAGTTTAACCTAATAAAGGCCTGGTTATCTCTGCTACTCTTTCAATAGGCTGAAACTGTTTTAGTAAGGTCCCATCCTGAAGCCAGGAGGCGAGCTCACTTGAGAGCATCTGGTGACCCATGCTGCCTTGTCAGACACATCCCTGAAATATTACATGGGTCCACCACCTGCAGGGTTTTAGAGTCGGGTGTAACCTGGGTGGCAAGCAAGGGCGACGACCCAGTGTCCCGTGTCTTGACATTGTAGACTAGCTGTAAAAATATGAAATGTAACCACTGTGGTGGAGGAGATCTCAGAGTGTAAGAACTGGATGGTAGTGATGCAGTTGCACCTACTTAATATACTTGGACTCACCTTCTGGCACAGCACTATCTCTGGAGACGGAGTTGCTCAGGTAGACAGAAAGCTCACATGGCTGAGGCAGAGCGCCGCCTTCTTTGCGTTGGAGGCAGCGTCAGCAGTAATGTGGTCGTAACAGACTGCCGAGGTGAAGAGGGAGCTGAGCCGGAAGGCAAAGCTGCCTATTCAGCAGCTGATTTATGTTTGAACCCTCACCCACAGTCGTGAAGTTTGGGTAGAGACGAAAAGAGGGGAGAAAGAGAAGGATGGGGAGCTCAGGCATCTGTGGGAGCTCAGGAGGTCTGGACATCTGATCAGCCTCTCAGGTGCCTGTTATTGGATGTACTCTTCTGGATCCACCTGGTAGAAGCCCCCCCACCGGTCGACCCAGAACACACTGGAGAGACCACATATCTCCTCTGGCCTGGGATTGCCTCAGGTTCCTCCAGGAGGAAGCTGGAGAGAGAGAAATGTGTGGTCTACCTCGCTCAGCTGGATCAGAGGCTGAATATTGATGGATAGATGGATGGAGCATTAAAGAGAGGTTGTTCCTGAGAGAATGTGATGTTCTTCTTTTATGACACTTGCAGCCACAAAGTGGACTTCATGATGCATTTTTTTTCAATTTTTTATACTAAAAGTCCACTTTTACATTCAGTTTAAAGGGAAATATTTATAATATAAATGTAACATAACAATACACTGTATAATATCTTCAATTTCATAATGGTGTTTGAGGGATGAATTTGTAATCGGTTGAAAGTAAACACAAATGTATAGATGTACTGAACAATTGAAAATAGGAAGTAGACATGCCACCATGTCTTACATCTGTGGTGAACTGGCTGTGGGACCATCTCCTCTGAAAACTTAAACTTCGAACTACACTTTCTGTTCACTGCCATGTCTTTATATGTGGGAAATGACTTACACCACTCACAAAAAGTTTGGGATATTGGGGTGAAATGTATGGAAAACATAAGAAGTTGATGCTACAGTAATGTTATATCATGAAAGTAGGGCATTTAAGTGTATGTCGGAAGAGGAAGCCAAACTGGAAATATACTAGCCTATTTCTTTGTTTCTTAAAGACACAACATAAATACATGAACAAACATAAATTAGATTTACGTTTTTATAGAAATAACTTGTCAAAGCGTCTGAATAACCTTAAACCTACTGTGGCATTTCTGTGCTGCTCTTCATTGTAGCTGATATTTGCACAGATGTCAATATATCTGCAGTAAGCTGAACATCTGACACACCGGCCTGGCTGATTTGTCCTGTCTGCAGCCACACAGTAACAACATGGCTCTTAACCGTCGTCACTCATCAGTGGGTTATTTCAGATAAATGATTAAATAAATAAACACCTGATCTGCATGAGCGCATCTTTGCTTTTCCATATAACTTCACGCTGAGCGGTTTAAGAGTAAATAAATCTGACAGTTATCTGAGGGGTTGTTTGAGTGATCAAAGTTTGATTTATTACCGCAGACGTGGCTGCGACACATGATCCAAATCATCGCTGTTTCAAAGCTGCAGTTTCCCTCTGTGAGGTTGTGAAGAGATTGCGGCTTGAGAGAGCATCCACCTCACTTTGCATGCTCCACAAGGTCAGTCAGAAGAAGATACTTTTTTTTTTCACCATCTTTTGACAACTTATTTGGAATCGATTAAATGCTCTGAAGTAACTAACCTAACCCTAACCCCATTTAAAGATTTCCTACTATGAGATATTTGGTGAATACAGATCTTTTTCTTTGTTTCTATTCTTCAACAAGCCAGCTAATTCAAATGGGTGGAGCCTCTGTTCCAGTTTTAACTTAAAAATCTTTTTATTTCAGGCAAGAGCAGGCAGAGAGCAGGCAACAGAGAAAGCGTGATTCTCAGTCAACACAAACATGAAATGTGAGCTAAAATCTGAGTACATGTGTGCACATATACGCTGGCATGTGTCCCTGCTGTTAGGTCACAGATAAGCACGAGAATATCAGTGTCTGATAGGTGTGCATTTAATAATTCAGAGCAAAGCTGGGGTCATATCTAAGATGTGTTATGAGGCCATTGTCCTCAGGGAGACAGAAAAGGACAGATGCAGTGTCGGAGCAATGAGGAGGCTTTCAGCGTAGAAGGCGAAAAAAAATCAATGCTGTGAGTAGTGACTAATAAACCCCTCCTCAGTGGTCTAATACAGGGGTGGTTATTATATCTCTGAGGGCAATGCAGCATTGCAGGACTATTATTACTGTACAATTGGAGTGTGTTCTCATTCAGCTGAGGCCGAGGTCAGGGCCTGAGTACTTGTCCATGCACACACTGTTGCAAATGATGAAGTGAATACAAATGTGCACGGGTCCGCTCTGATGTTGACAGCGTGAGCAGCAGCACAAAAGGAGCAAGCACAAACACAGTGCAGCCTCTCATCACATCGTCAGTGTGTTTGTTTGTGCAGGAGAAAACAAAACTAAGACTCTTCAGACGGTTACACACAGTATCTTGTAATGTAGATGTAAAAGGTCTGAACCAGCTTTTTAACTTTCACAGGTGACTTATAGTGAGTTGAGTACAAAAAATAAATACTGCAGTTATAAGGGCAGATACTGCAAAATGGTATTTTAACATGAATGGTCTACTTCTCACTTGAAAGACATATGAAGTTGATCGATTGCTGGTCTCTCTTGGGTCTTGTATCAAACAAACAAGTCCCTTTATGACTTGAGGACAGAAGCTGCTGACCAGAGCGCCTCTGTATCAACACACTGTAGTGACAACGCTTTTTGCCATTGTCAAAAAAACAAAAAACAAACAAAAAGTCACTGCTTCTGTAATTTGGATATTGCTCTTGGTCATATCGACATTTTGATAACATTGCTATTTGCAGCCCTAGGACAAATTAAACCATATTTTCCCTAATTGATTGCCCCAGGCAATTTTTTTAAGATTTCCGATTAAGTCCTCAAACCACAACCAAATCTGTGCTTCTGCTCTACTGGCTCATCCATTTTGAACGGTTTCCAAATGCGTCTTGAACCATCTTGTCATAGTCTGTGTCTTTTGGTCCCTGTTTAGTTCCTGTTTTATTTTGAAGTTCGGTGTCTTGTCTTCCTGTGTGCTCCCTGCTCGTAATTACCCCAATGTTACCCCATGTTGATTGTCTTGATTGCACCCCCTTTTTCCCATTCTGCAGCATACCTATGTAATGAACAACACATGTCTGGCCCTTCTTTTGGAAATGTTCTTCCTTGTGTATTTAGCCTCAGTGTCTCCCTTTGTCTTTGTCGGATCATATGTGTTTGTACCTTGTGTTCCGTGCCCTGCATTGCTACTCGTGGTCCTGCGTTCATTCCTTGTGTGTTCCCTGTGTTTTCTTCCAGTGTTCGTGCTTTTGAATTTTTACTGGGAGTAATAAATACCCTTTGTTCCACCACCCGCTTGGTTTACTGTCTGCATTTGGGTCCAGTCCTCCACAAAATCCTGACACATCTCTGGCGCAAAAGTTTCAGTATCTGTAGCAAAACAGAAGCCCTAAAAGGGTCATACATAGATTTTATTTTCTCCCGTTTTCCCATGATAACGAGATAATTCCTCAGTTTTCTTGTGATAATGACATGATTTTCCTCCGATTGACTTTTTTTTCATTGCCGTTTTCTTGTCATAACCACTTATTTCATGATCTCAATAATTATTTCGACTTTATATCTTATGATCATGACTTTTTATCTCATAATTTCGATTTCATTTTTTTTCTGGTGAAAATGGACTTCTAAAGGACTTTGTTACATCGAGATAACGAAATATTAAATAGTTATCACAAGAAAACAGCAATGAAAAAAAAGTCAATAAAAAAGTCAAAATTATGAGATAAAAAGTCGAGATTATGAGATAAAAAGTCATAATTATGAGAAAAAAGGTCAAAAGTATGAGATAAAAAAGTCAAAATTATGAGATAGAAAGTCATAATTATGAGATAAAAAAGTCAAAATTATGAGCTAGAAAGTCATAATTATGAGAAAAAGTCGAAATTATGAGATAAAAAAAATCAAAATTATGAGATAAAAAGTCGAAATTATGAGACAAAAAGTCATAAAAAGTCGAAATTATGAGACAAAAAGTCATAATTATGAGATAAAAAAGTTGAAATAATGAGGTAAAAAGCCAAAAGTATGTGACAAAAAATATCTCAATTTCAACTTTTTTTCTCTCATTATTTTAACTTTTTGTAGCAAAACAGAAGCCCTAAAAGGGTCATACATGGATTTTATTTTGTCCCGTTTTCCCATGATAACGAGATTATTCCTCAATTTTATTGTGATAATGACATGATTTTCCTCCGTTTTCTTGTCATAATAAGATATTTTTCCTCAGATTTACTTTTTTTTCATTGCCGTTTTCTTGTGATAACCACTTATTTCATTATCATTTCATTATTATTTCGACTTTATATCTTATGATCATGACTTTTTATCTCATAATTTCGACTTTAACTTCATCATTTTTTTTTTCTGGTGAAAATGGACTAAAAAAGTCATGATTATGAGAAAAAAGGTCAAAATTATGCGATTAAAACGTCAAAATTATGAGCTACAAAGTCATAATTATGAGAAAAAGTCGAAATTATGAGATTAAAAAAATCAAAATTATGAGATAAAAAGTAATTATTATGAGATAAAAAGTCAAAAATTATGAGCTAGAAAGTCATAATTATGAGAAAAAGTCAAAATTATGAGATAAAAAAGTCAAAATTATGAGAAAAAATGTCAAAATTATGCTATAAAAAAGTCATGATTATAAGAAAAAAGGTCAAAATTATGCGATTAAAAAGTCGAAATTATGAGATAAAAAGTCATAATTATGAGATAGAAAGTCATAATTATGAAAGAAAACGTCGAAATTATGAGATAAAAAAGTAAAAATTATGAGCTAGAAAGTCATAATTATGAGAAAAAAATCGAAATTATGAGATAAAAAAAATGTAAATTATGAGATAAAAAGTAATTATTACGAGATAAAAAGTCATAATTATGAGATAAAAAGTCATAATTATGAGAAAAAAGGTCAAAATTATGCAATAAAAAAGTCATGATTATGAGAAAAAAGGTCAAAATTATGCGACAAGAAGTCATAATGATGAGAAAAAGGCAAAATTATGACATAAAAAGTCATAATTATGAGATAAAAAAAATGTAAATTATGAGATAAAAAGTCATAATTATGAGAAAAATTGTCAAAATTATGCTATAAAAAAGTCATGATTATAAGAAAAAAGGTCAAAATTATGCGATTAAAAAGTCGAAATTATGAGATAGAAAGTCATAATTATGAGATAGAAAGTCATAATTATGAAAGAAAACGTCGAAATTATGAGATAAAAAAGTAAAAATTATGAGCCAGAAAGTCATACTTATGAGGAAAAAGT
>OMNW01008805.1:0-11159 GCA_900303245.1 Selene dorsalis
CTAGATGTGCTTCCTTTTGAAGCACAGGTCACATATCACTTTCTTTCCACACTGTGGACATTGCAAGATCCTTCCTCGCTTGACAGAAATAAAAATAAAAGGATTTGTCTAGAAAATAAAGTAATTCATTCAGTTCCTGTGATGTATGTATGTCAAGTGTTTTGGAGCCTTATGACTTCTCAGAAAATTATCACGCCTGGACAAAGTCAGTGGTTAATGATTAATCAACTGCAATGAAAAGACTTTGACCTTGTAGTGTGGCTTGATACACAGCTGACTGACATTATCAGCACCTGTTCGCTGCTTCACTTCATTTTGTTCATTACCCATGCAGTTTATTGAAGCCTAATCACCTTTATAACACTCATCTTTTGTTTCCTCTTCTCTCTCCTCATCTCTTTATATCTGCTTACCTTGCTCTACCTTCTGCCTATCCACCATAATAAAATAATTTTGTATTGCATGTCCGTAAGGTTGATTCATGTGATACAAATTAAAAGAACAATGGTCAGAATTAACGATACACAGAGTTTGGGATATACTCCCTTTTATTTCCATATATTTCAAAAAGGTTCAAAATGGCCTCACACTATGTAATGCATTTTTTCTATTGAACAAGCACCTCTGTTATGTTTTCCATATGTGATAAACTTCCATGCACAAGATGAGAAAGATGAAGCCTTCTTAAAGTCAGTCAGCAGTCTCGTGGCATGTGTTTTAATGGACCACTAATGTCTATCTGTAGGAAGAAGTTCAAACAGATAATGGGCGAGGTGGGATGAGTATACTTGATATTTTCTGCCAGCAGCAAGAGGTGAAAATATCTTTCAGAGCCGGTGTTGTATTGGTGTTACGTAGTTGGTAAACATGACTTTCACCTTATGCTAAATGAGTAGAGAGTCGGAGGAAAGTGTGTGCAGCAGACAGGTGAGCAAAATGAGCTGACAGGACAGAGTGTGTGTGACTGATACAATACATTTTTATTTTCGTGTAAGGTGCAATTACCGTACATCACTGTGCTTACATCACTTCCTCTGTCATCTCTGTACTCTCCCTGTTACCTTCCTACTTTTCTCTTTTATAATTCATGTCCTTATCTGATTTCTCATGTTTGTTAAATGATATATTTCTTTGTCTCCCCAACCCCCAGTTCTCTCTCTTTTCGGTGTGTGTGTATGTGTCACACTAAGTGTTTAGTGACAATTAACACAAAGCTCTTGTTAAAAGTCATTATTTCAGTATTGACAGTTTTAATGGCTTTGCTTTGTGTTAATCACTATTAAACACCCTTAGCGTGACACACACACACTTTCGAACACAGAAAGTTATTGATCATGTTTGCACAACATGCAGGATGATCATACCATATAGGATTTTGGCAAACCCAGGCAAAGGTGTGTGTGTGTGCGCGGTCATTTTTGAAACATCTAAAAGAAAATGACACACTTTTGTAAAGATTCAAAAATGTACTCAGCAAGGACTTCATTCATTTTAACCAACATGCTTGACTAATCTTTTTACCTCTAAAAAAAAATAAAAATCTCTCTTATTACTCTTATGATGCAGAGTAATGAGGATAGTGAAACTGGAAGTCTCTGCATTATGTCTGTGTGCAAAAAACTCAGGCATATCTCAGAGAAATGTTGCATGCCACTTCGGCAACCATTACATCCCCGTTTTACCAAGAATCACATAATAGGACTATCAGTGTGTTTCTCACGGTCACGCTGAGTTTTACCTTTACCACTAAAATCTGTTCATTTCCAAACCCATGTGGGTATCTGTTATTTTTCAGTATCTTTGACAGTAATATTTTCTTCATGTGCCTGTTTTCTTTCTTCTTTTTCTGTTATGGCAACACACACATACACATACAAACATGCATTATGTCCAAGTTTCCCTGAACAACAGCAGGTCACACGTGCACTTGTGCAGGCTGCAGACAGCTAATGCTGTTGGTACATCAGGGAAATGTTGAATTTTACCTCCTTTCCCCCTGATGCAGCCATTTAGCTCTCACATGGTTTGATGTGATTCATGATAAGAATTTAATTTAGTTTCGGTTTGGAAGAGCTCAAACCATTTAGGCTCAGATTGATGAGCAGTACCAAGCAAAGAGATATTTTAGGGAATATAGCAGTAGGCGGTCTTCTGTCCCCGCTGCTTTGGCTGTCTCCACTTTACTCGCTTGCATCCAGCTGGCAGGTCAAGCCACATTCATTCATTCTGGTGTGTGTTTTGACATTCCATATGTGCAGGCGGCCATGGTGTTACTGGCTCTGTGAGGACCACATCGTTTTCGCCCTTCAGAGCCAATAAGCTTTGCAGCTTTTCTGAGAGAAACGCTCTGCACATGAGTCAGAATAAACGATTCTCAGAACAGATTCATGTGTAATTTGCAGCTGAATTTTTGATGGTATGTTTGTTTCTGAGCTGTGCTGGTGGATGGAAAAAGAGCATCCTGGTAGTCAATAGGAAGCTGGTAACATGATGGAAAAACATAAACAGGCTAGAGATGAGATGCCACAGCTTTGCCATAAGTCAAACATTATAACTTAAATTTTTCAAAAATAGATTTTTCCTCTTTTTTTAGTTACTTCTGAACCCCTACAAAATCTATATAGTGGTATCTCCCAAACCGCAGCCTCTATACTGATGTGAACTTACTCAAATAAAGGCTGAGACTTGGCCCTTAAATGTAGTATCCATTGTCATTATTTCGTTTCATATTAAATATGATGAACCACAGAGCTGGAGGGAACAAAAACAAAAAATGTGTAATTGTCCAAATACTTACGGTCAGGACTGTACATCATCAACCACTGTTTATTCAGGGAAGACTGAGCATTAAGCTGTTTTACAGCAATGTCCTAATTTTACATTCACAGGCCAGAGGGATACAAAATATGATAATGAGTGCATTACTTACAATAATAAGATGATGGAAAAGTCAATTAGAACAAATAAGCCATGTCTGGTGATAATAGTATACAGCAACATTAAAATGGAGAAAATAGTGACCAAAAACCATCAATAACACGCTGTGTATCAGCCAAAGCAGGAAAACTGTCCTAACTGTTTCACCTAGCATACACTCAAACTAACCTACTGACACAAACCTGTCTAATTTCAACACATTTTATGATTTGTTTCATTTATTAGGTAAAAAAAAAAGAAGTTTTGACCACTTCAATATTTATCTGAGTGGTTAAGAGTCAAGGAGGCAGTGTCAAACTATCTATTGATTACAATAGGGATTGGACTGCAACTGTTTTTGCTTGTATTTCTTGTGTACAGTCTTCCCTGAAGAGGTAGCCCTGCTTAGTGAGTTTATTATAATCATATGGCCGAAGCCTTTGCCAAGACTGGTGGGTAAACAGCTGGTAACTCCTTGAAATGAAAGCTCCTCCTCCAGGCAAATACTCAGATATTCGTTTTCTCTGACTTGCTCCATCCAAGGAGTCTGTGCTGCTGCTGGTATGATGACCACATATTCTTCACCTTGTAAACAACATAAACTTAATCTTAAAACTCATTTACAACCATTTGATATATTTTAATGATGTCCCGATACAGTCAAAGATATCCTGAAGAGTTGACACAGTGCACTCCACAGATGGTGTATGAGTAAACAGAAAAGTATCATCAGCATAAAAAATCAATATGATGCATGTTCAGAAGTGTTTGGCTTGCGTTCTTCTCAACAATGTGAATTGTTGTCATTCATCATCACACAGAAACAAAGCGATCATAAAATAATGAGTATCTAAAACATGGTCTCCAAACTCTGTGCTTTGAGTGGCAGGATGGACCTAAAGCAGAATTACTGTGTACTCACTTATCACTGTAATCATCCATCATCCCCAGAACACACCAGACAATGAATGCACATTGGGGACCTGCAGTCATTAATAACACCAGCTGCAGCATTACTGTCAGACCCATGTAAGTAAAGCCAAAGACATTCTCTTAAAAAGGCCTAGTGCAAGTTCTCATCTACTATCAGGGGAACTGGGTGAGACCCTCCCCCACCTACTCAGATGAAGCTGACACAGTGAGGCTTGCTCCATGCTGCATGTTTATACAGCTCGTCCTGTCAGATTAACCAGCTACTGTCAGAACAGTATATACATTTCCTGGGATTTGTTTTCTCTCCATTGTATGGATATGTAAATAATGTGAATGTGGAGTCCAGGATTAGACATCTGCATGCAGTGCAGTTCAGGTTGTGAAAAGCTGGGTAAATTTATTCTTTAAATCTGCTGCATGTGCACAGCACATATGCAGAGACTCCCCTGAGCCTTGAGTTGCCTCTCTTGGCTTCAGCTCACAGTCAATTTGTTGTGGAATTTTCCCATTTCCTCTGGAGCGAGGAAGGTGTCCGACTTTTTCAATGTAGCCATGAGGACTGGATTTATGGGTGTAACCTGAGATTTGATGGGATGAGTGACTCTGTGTGCCTGTGTGTGTGTGTGTAGATATGTGTGCTGTCTTTCCAAGTGTGTTTCCATCCATTTCCGTTATTCGCCATCCAGCAGGAAAAAGATGTTCAAGGCTGTAAGACATTACTCGCAATTACAGTTTCAAAGATTACATCTACTAATCCCAGTAACGCTCCATTCTTTTGACACTTTGGGGGTCGGCTTTTTTTTCTGTCTCATAGGGAGTTAGATGCAGGACTGATATCAGTCTCATCTCTGTGCTGAGAGGATAAAACGACCCCACTTCCAATTTGGGACCTTAGCACTTTGAACGTAACTCTGTTCTTTGTTCACAGAGGTTTCCACAAGAGCAGGAAAGTCTAAATGCTATTTTTTACTTGGTCTCAACCTGCATCAAAGGTGTGTTTACTGCCTGATGTGATAATTCTCTGATGTGATAAATCTCTGTTTAAATTCAACATTTAGACAGACTGCATTTCACAGACTAATTTCTCACAGACAAACTCTAATGGTATGGTCAAATACGAACCTAATCCAAGGTTCATTAGAACAAACCAGGTGTTTAGCTTCTGCCAAAATAAAAGATCCCTTGATATCCCTTTCTAGTTGAAACCAGTTGATTGTCAGTAAATATGTAACACTTAGACAATAAAGTATTTTATTGAATCTTTAGACGTTTTAGATGAATATTAACTGAACTTTGTGGGCGCCAGGACTTTGGACCTTTTTAACACCTTTAAACAGAGCAACAAAGTGCAATAAACAAATTCGCTTGTTCAGTGAAGTAACTGTTTTTCCGATGTAGTTTAATTATTAACTTTATTCCAGTGGGTAATTGCTTAATTAAATATAGCCAACTTAAATAGATTTTTATAAAATGTAATGAATACACTGAATGTAGAAGACACAAATAATGCTGATCATGTCATGCTAATCAAATGCATCTCACTTACCTGACAAGCTGCATATGAAAACTTGTTGAATCTAGGTAGCTCTAGTAAGTAGAGAGACTGAAATGGAAACGTCTCATTGCTGCAAGTGGCACATACTCTTAAATAATGGAGAATACTTTTACCCTGATCCAGGATCAGTATTTATTGAATGAATAATGAACAGTTACCTTTATATAGCTGTAAGGGTCAGTTCAAATACGTCATGTGGAAGATAATGATGAAAGGGTATTTGAGAATCAAACAAGATGCAACGTCTTTCAAAGTGAAATATTATCCTCCATTACAAATGTTTTCTGTTGCATTGGATCTTTACTCTTATTGTTTCACTGTTGCTAATTTCTAATCACTGATTATTTCTTTATAACACGCAGATCTGTGTGCAGTTGTTTAGACCTGTTGCCAGCAGCTGTTTATGAGTGAATATTTATTGCAAATTCATTCATTCCACATGTTGGGGATTTAAGACATGTGGAAAGCAAAGAAAACCATGAGGTTTCAGAACTTGCTGCCTGATTAACAGGATGGAAAATAAGTGGGAAGCCAAAAAACAACAGTACAGAAGAAACAAGAGGAGAGAGCAACAAAAACTGTACAGTTTAAAGTAAAAACGTAAGATCATTAGCATGTAAATGGAAAAAAGGAGAGGGCAGAGTTTCTTTATCCTCAGGTCATCTCAGCTTGACTTTCAACTGGTTATACAAAAAATGTGATGACAGATTCAAAATGTGAACAAAATGTGAAAAACAATATTCAGACCAGTTGGGCCCTGTATTTCCAGCATCTGCTCTGTGGTAACGGTATAAACAGACCACATCAAACAGAAAACTTCAGTTGGCCTCACTAAACAAAACAAATGATTAACATGCATCTGTCTTGTATGACATAGTTTATAGGTCACAGAACTGTAACAAATTTGGTTTTGGGGGGTATAATTGATCCAGTATGAATGAAGGGAAAAAGCCCATGGCAGCAACTGCGGTGCTCTGTGTTTGCGTGAAATATATTCAAACATGATCTGACCACATGCTGTGTCAAACACAAATTTGAAGCATGAATTAATACTTAACCTGCAGATCTCTGTGGTGTGCGCACAGACATACTGACACACACACTGAGTAGAGTTTATGTTGACTCAGGAGAATCAGCGGCAGCAGCATCAACAGCGTGGTCAATCACTTAAATCTGATTTTTACTGCTTCTGCTCTGTTCAAAAGCCAAGAGAAGAAAAGAGGTCGGCGATGTGAAGGACGCACAGGTCATTGTCAGCGCCATCATTACTATTCTTGTTACCTCATCGCTTCCTTTAATGGAAAGAAAACAGACAGTCAGCATTTCTGAAGTATAGTCACATAGCACTCTTTTGGCTCCCTTGTTAAGTAAAGTAGGACATTTTAATTCTGCTGTCAAAACAAAAGACAGAGCCCCTATATACAGTAAATAGATGTATATATCGATTGGATGATTTATCTATCTATACATCCTACATACATCTACATACACATACACACAGTCCAATGGAAATCTAAGTCACGCAAAAGAGGGCAAATGAAAATATGTTGCCTGAATGTTTCAGTAAACTGTTCAATATTTTATTTCAGAATAACAGCCAAACCCTACTGTACTGAACTCTGAAGGACTCGTAACATGTTCATGAACTAGGCATTCGTTTGAACAACAGTGGCCTAATTGTTAACATGTTTTCCCTTCCAGCTGTTTGCTTCAAGTTAATAAAACACTGAGAGCAGTTTGACTACAGTTTAAGAGCAGATTATTAGTCATCAATGTCCCTGTGAGGAAACATTAGAGTCTCATTGCAGCCCTCCAGAGTTTTTTTTAAGTTGTGTTTTTTGTGGTGGTTAGGATATTAATGGTGTTCATGTTGTCTGTTGAAATGTTGTCATCTCAAGTCTGTTTTGTATCACACCACTACACTGATACTGAACACAGCAACATCATCCCTTTAGTTCACTGACCCTGTGTTTTCAAATCCTCTGCGCTCTCTAAAAAAATGATGCATTTAGGAGATTCCCAAAATCACAAAATGACATTTTTCATTACTCACTGTTCATGTTGCTGTATATGAGTGATTACAGAAATATTTTAGTAAATGCTACAAAATTAGCTTTGGAACAACACATCAGTCCATGGCTGGCTAGCAGCTCTGTAAGGGTTATAATCAGGCACTACTTTGAGCTAAGAATGCTAACATGCTCATAATGACAATGCTAGATACTAAGCAGCAGGTATGTTTACCACTATCACCATCTAGATTTAGAAAACTTTAGTGTTTGGTGTTTTGCACTTACAGCTGAAACTGAGGGAAAGGTGAATTGTTTATCATCTGCCTACAGCCATGCCTCTACAGTAGCACAGTCAATAACTTTCATCAGGCTGGTAATGCCCAGCCAAAGCCACACTGCAGTGGTCAGAGAAGCCCTAATGAAGCAGCAAAGTGCCGCCACAGCCTCCCATCGATGTTTTAATGGAACTGTTTGTTGCAAATTGCAGAGGTTCTCACAGGTCAACAAGTTTATTTGACCTGTTTTTAATTATGGCTCTTACGTCACAGGCAGACTGAGCAGCAGTGGGTTTCCTATTGACTATGAGGCGCATTGTCACTTTGTGAATCTGGTAAACAGGATATTCAAGTCTTGCAGAGAGGTAAAAGCAGGAACTCAAAAAAGATACCCAAGGTATAAGCAGAACTGTCAACAAGTGCTTATTTATCTGGTGATT
Organism: Selene dorsalis; assembly: GCA_900303245.1. Taxonomy (NCBI): domain Eukaryota; kingdom Metazoa; phylum Chordata; class Actinopteri; order Carangiformes; family Carangidae; genus Selene; species Selene dorsalis. The sequence goes on from OMNW01008805.1 coordinate 8,132, forward strand.
TTTTTGTGTTAAAATGCCCTACACCCTGAAATAGAAAATGCATTAAATATGAAGATGTTTTCTTGCTGGCTTTCATCTGAGTTACACTCTCCACGCTGAAAACATTCAAACTTGTGTCTGTTGCACCATTCAACATGTCCAGACAAAAAAAAAAAACATCCCATCAAGTTCAGCATTTTTAGTATAAGCATTTAGTTTTGTGCTTTGTAGTTCAGACGGTATCTAGATGTCAAAGTAAAAACGTTAATGCTATTTGAAATATGAGTATTTGCCTAATCTAATTTGCATAACCTGTTACAGCAACACCTGGACAGAATGAAATGCCAAGCAAACATGCTATGAAAACCTTTTACTCACTTTTATAAAAGCTTCACACAATCAAAGAGTTTGCCTTCAGATCTTATGACCTTGCATTTACAAAATTATTGACATGAAATCAATGATTATCACTAATCAAAGTGATTTATGCTACAAACCCACTTTTAGCACTTTTCCATCACACACAGACACACACCAGTGACCAAAGATTAAGATTTTTCACAGTCAAACAAACATTTTTCAACATGTGAAGGCCAAAATGTAATTTTTCAAATCAGCATTATAATTCTTGTAACATTATAAATGAACATCAGATTATCTGATCATAATTTAGTTAATTTATTGATCATTTTTTTTGTCAAACAGAATTGTGAAAACTGAAACTCACATAAGTCTTTTCCATGGAATATGTTTTGACATGTTGCAACAGGAAACACGTGTAGAGGTTCACTGTCGCTCTCGTGGATTCTGGGGAGTGTTGTGGCTATAAACAACAGTTTTTTTCTATTCTGACAAAGGAAACAATCTGACAGGCAAGATGTTGGTAATGTTGGCATTATTGCAAAAAAAAAAAACAAGTGCAACCAAAAAGTAATGAAAAGACAAGCCATGTGACTGAGTGATTTGGTTTGGTGGCTCCTGTACTGGCTGTATCTCTTCTGAGGTACTTACAGTAGGTGTGTTGACAGTTCACTGACTGTTGGGCAACTAGCGACATTTTGGACGTAAGCACAGGAAGCAGGAGAGAAGCAAACCAGTAAAGGGCAGAAACCAGCTGACACTCAGCTGAATGAAAATAGCCTACAAACCCTTTCATATACTAGACTAAAGTCCTTTTTGACTGTTAGAGGTTCGCTCGTCAGTGAACAGTTTAAATATGGATTTTGTTTTCAGAAAATCCAATGGATGAGGGAAGGATTTAGCAGGAGTAACTCCTCTACTTTGGGGCAGATAATTCGTTTTACAGTCTGAGCCCTGCTTCATGACATTTGAAAAGTTTGAAATTGCCACTGACACAGAGTATATTACTGTACGATTTAGAGTCGTTCAAAACTGGCTCTGCCACTCCAAGGATTGTACAGCATTTTATTTTGGATTTTAGGCTGACAAAACAGTTACACCATGACATCTTTCTTCTGAGCCCAAGTGTCAGTGTCTATATGTTTGTTGTTGGTTGTTGCGTGGATTTCAGTAGAGGATGTCATGGCGGTAAAGACACTTACTGTAGTTCTGCTAAGAACTGTAGTTTACGTACAGGTAATAAACACATGAGCACTTTGATCCTGTGCTTTACACTTGTGATGGATTATGTTACACCGCTTGTGCCTGTGCCAAGGCCTCCCTCTGTACCGTTTCAATAGAAATGAAGGTATGAGGCAGGACAGCCAACAGGAATAGGTCTTATACTCATAGACTGTCCATCTCTGCAAATACAGAGAGAATCGATTTGACTTTTAAATGATCCCCATCCAGAAAAGAAGATCATTCGTGTATTTCTGAGTGATCTAATATTGTGATTTCCTTCTATGGAAATTCAGACTCAAGAAAATATTCTGTGTTGAGTGTTGTGTGAACACTCCTTCTCTCTTACCTCTAAAGGCTGTGGGCAGTGTGATTAGTTGTGCAGTAGAGACAGCAGCCAGAAGTAACATTAACAGGCACATGATTGTGGACTTGGACTTGACTGTGAATAAACAATGAGAAGTACCAGGAACCCATCTGTCTGGGTCATCCCAGTGTTGTAAAAAAAGGGAGTAGTGTTCCCTTAATTTGCTTCCCTGCTGAGAGTTCGATGACATGATTGATAGCTCACATCTGTCTGTATGAAACTATTCTTTTGGTTGTCCTCCTCCTTTGTTTTTGTTTTTTTCTTCTAATATGATCACAGTATAAACTTCTTGAATATTTCAGTATGTGATGCAAACTTCAGCTCAGGACTCTTCTGATATTCATCAATCGCCTTTAATCTTTACTTCATCATTTCCAGTAATCTCGGCTCTGCTCATCTCCAGTTACTATACTTACTACAGCACTCTTTGAACACTCAGGTTTTTTCCATTTGTGCAGATCATCACCCCATTGTTTGCTCTGCAACAAGGTCCTCAAAGGGGCTTCCAACAATTTTTAACAATCGCTTCAGGAACTGGTGTTTTGCCACAGGGAAAGAAATTAAATCCAGTCAGATTTTAGCTCTCATGCCAACATTTTCAGCAGCAAAACCATCCTCTTTTTTTTTAAACTGAAAATTGCCGTTTCTTTACAAAATCTGTCTTAATATTGCTCCCTCACAGACAGAAGGAGAATCAATGAGATGACCTTTGGCTAAAGTTCACAGAATCAACTTGGAAATGTGATAGCTATTGCCTTAGATGGGGATCCTGTGCAAACCTGCAAAGGCAAGGAATGTGATCTGCTTGGTCTTGTTCTGTTGACATGTCGGACACTTTGGGCCAGTGAGGCAGGGAACGAGAAGAAAAGAAAGGGCTCATTCATCCCCTTCTGTTAGAGTTAGTAGAGGATGATATATAAGTACATTTTGATTCATAATCTGTCATTTCAATCCTGTTGGATTATGACTGTGTTTACAGTAACAATATGACTTTGTGAGCTATGGGGAGAGTTGTTTACACTAACAGGGATACAATAAATTAGGAGACGCTTCCTTAGTGGCTCCTGATAAGACACACACATCCATGCACACACACGTGCA
>OMNW01008808.1:6273-23069 GCA_900303245.1 Selene dorsalis
TACAAGGACACCACTGAATTGATGAGCTGTCAGTGCAACGACACCTCCACCGTGTTTTAGATCACCTCATAAAACTCTGTTTTATTGGTTTTCTTCTATGTACTTTTCATATTCTGCAGCTTATTTTCTTTAAATGTGTTGACATTTTATAAATTTTTTTTTTTTTTTTTTTTTAAATCACATGATGTCCGTACTGAAGAGAATCATACAACTCCTGATCTGCTCAACAAGTCTTGTAAGCTAAACAACCAAGCAGGTAGTTAAGGTTAGCAACCACCGGCTCCTGCCATAATTACTATGGCCACTAGATGTCTCCTTACAAAAAAAATGTAACTATGGGTCATAATAACCTCCTACACAGACGACCTGTAGGCTCGTTTTTTATTAGAAGACGGCAGTATCGTTCTGCTGATTCTCATATTTTAAGAAGGTGAAGGAGGGACTCTGACTTTTTTAGATGTCAGTTAGATATATGGATGGTAATGAAGCAGCACGCAAGGCTGCCTCTGTCGTATTACACTGGAAATTGAAAAGGTGACGATGTAAAGCCAGATTGCACCAATGTAGAGAGAACAGATTCATTTTTGATTCCATTTTTCATTTCATGCCATTTAGGAGGAGAGTGTTTTCACCTGACAGCGATGACATTTACATAGGTACGAAAGGAGTTGATAATAAAAAAAAAACTGGATGCATATGTGCGTGAAAATACAACATGAATATATTATAGCTGTCTTTTGTAGCACAGATAATGAAAAGTAACATGCACAAAACAAAGTTGGCCTCAGGGGCACGTTCCATTTATTTTCATTAGACCAAAGCTGCTTCTTCCTCTGTCATGCCCCCCACCCCCCAAACCTGCGTGAACCAATTTAATTCTTCTAAATCCTGGAGGAATTTGTAACAAAACTAGCCAAGTTGAATGCCGGTTTATTATGGGGGACATGAACAGCATTTATTTGTTTCACTTTGTTTCAGCCCATGAGTTGCTGTTGCGCAATGATTTTACATAAGACTGACAAGTGTTAAGATTAAAGTGTTAACATACTATGTACAGCTTCCCAACTTCAGCACCAGGAGGAGCCTTGTCCAACAATTCTTCCGAACGATCAAAAAAAAAAAAAATCTTTTTCTTCTTGCACTACCTCGTCTACTTTTTCATTGTACAAAGAAGTACAACATCATAGTTCATGATTTACCACAGTGGTTTGACCCAATGAAGATCATACTGCTGAACTGGGATTCAGACGTTGTCTCTTTGGTTGGTCTTTTGGCTTGGACTAAGAGCACAGGCATCGCTTCTTCACTTATGTTCAATATTAATATCCTCACGTCCAGATACATCTGTTCTGCTGCCCTAGTGCCTGCCAGAGGTTTCATGGCCAAAGAATATTATTATCAGTTTGCCCAAGACTTTGAGAAAGATCTGATTTTCCCTTTCAAATCTTGCTAACCTCAATCATGATCATCTTCTGGAGTGAAATCATTGTGTCAGACTTGTATCAAAATCGAGGATTGCCAAGCCATGACATGTCGGTACCCAACAAATCATAACTCACTGGCTTTAACAACTTGCACTATGTCATCAGGGAGATGTATCAGGTACGTTGACACAGACAGCGTCGTCATTCTTCCTCCTCCTGAGCCATTAGTCAACAGCATCCAACACACAGGTAAGAAAAGATGGTAACACAATTTGTACAGCTGTCTTTGTGTCAGGACGTCAGGAGACCTCAGAGATGTAGCGTTGCTTGTTTACATGGACGAATATCATGTAGTCTGAAACTGGCATCTGACCAGCCTTGCTCCCCAATGTAAGTCCTTTATCAGGCTGCACACTTAACACTCTAAGGGCGTTGTTGGGTATCACTTTCTATTTTGAGTGCCTCATTCGCTCTCTGTTGACTGTAAGCAATGAGTCTCTGCTCCCCATCGTCTCCATAGCAAAGAGAGAGAGAGGAAGAAGAGGGGAGAGAGGGTAAATCTAATTATTTCCCTCCCATGGCCCAGCAAGCCTTAAAGGTTAATCACTGTCCGTCCAGCTAATTCTGTCTGGGTGCACTGCAGTAATTACAACACCTCGCTCTCTCTCGCCTTTTTCTCCTATTGTGCACCTTGCTCGCTCTGGTGCTCTGCAACCTCTCTCTTTATAGATAGTGGACGTCTCTCTCTCTCTCTCACACTCTCCAACTCTATAAAGATGGTGGCCCTCTCTGCGATCTTCTCTTTCTCACAGACCTAAATACTGTAAATTTAAAGCAGTGTCAGGGGCTTCTACTTTAACTGCAGGAGACACAAGGTCTTTATCCTACACAGGTCTTAGTATATACCGTACAAGTGTATTTTCATCATATTTTACAGGGACTACCTATTTATTTTCCACTCTCCTGCTACTTTAATTATTCAAATAAATAAGAAGTGTGTTTATCTGCTGTCTTGCTAAATATAGGATGCGTACAGCATACACCATGTTTCCACATCACTTATTCTCTCAGTAACACAGTCCTGTCACATTCTCACCACCTCTCACTGCTTTACATTCAGCGTTTTTTTTATTCATTCATCGATACGGTCACATATATAGATACCGTACATAAAAGATATAGATTTGTATTTGTCTTTCATCAGATCTCAGAGGGAGGGTTTCCTTTTCTCACCTCCTCTCTTTCTCACAATCTCCATTCTCCCTCTTCTCTATCTTATCACCATCTCTCTCCTTTTCTTTCTCATCCTACCTTCTCGTCACCTAATGTCTCCCTGCTCTTCTCACCATTCCTCCTCCTCTCTCCTTTTCTTCTCTTCATCATCTCATCACCACTCCCGGTCAACTTCTCACGTCTTTTTTCCTTCTCCCTCTCTCGCTCTCGCTTTCTCTTCCTCTTTCTCTCCCAGCTTGCTATTCGTTACAGCTGTATTCCCCTATAGCTGCAGCTCGAGGAGGCGCGCCCTAGGCCTAGAAATACTCCATCATGTCTTCACCTTCCAATGTTTTCTCTCCCTGACAAAAGCGTATCCAGGAGTGACAGCTTAGGAGAATTAAAATACTCATTTCCTTCTACTCCTTACCCTACTTTCTCACTCTTTTATCACATGCATTAGTTTCAGAGATACTGTTAATACAAGAAACTAAACAACTCTTATATTAAAAATAACAATAATCATAACTATTAAAGAAAATTGTATGTTGATTATTCCTATCCTGACTTACAACATTAAGCTATTTAGTTCCTGTGATGAATTTCTCATGATCATCATCCACAATATTTCACTCGTTTCTGTGTCTCTGTCCTGAGGCCCACAGAGGGTCAACTAACAGGCTGAGTCCTGCTGAGGCCAGCCGCCGGTCACTGCTGAGGCTGGTGGCTGTCGCTTCCCATATCATCAATACAGAGGAGAAGAGGAGAAGATGATGTGACAAAACCAGGAAGAAAAGAGTTGGGAGGCTGAGAGTACCCTTTGGCAAAGTGTCATCACTCAGCTAAACTCTCTGCCTTGCACTCTCTATTTTCCACTTGCTAAGAGACCAAAACAGTGGCAGGTGATAGAAGCTGCTTTATTAAACTGAAAATGTTTTCCCAAGCACTTCAAGGAGTGACAAAGATTCCTAGAATTTAGTTCTCGTCAGCTGCAGCACAGGCCGGCTTGAGAGTGTGCTAATGGCGGTAGAGGTGGTGATGCAGTGAGGTGATGGAGGAGCTGCTGCTGGAATTGATGAGGAAGAGACAAGGGAAGCTGAGAATCACGGCGTGATGAGCAAGCCAGGCAGAGGATGGAAAATAACAGTGCCTGGTTGCTCTTATGAAACAAGTCGATGCGTTGTGCAAAAGTGAGAAGTGTATTGTGTAGAAAGCAAAGAAATTAGGTTAAAGTGGGGAAACTGCCAAGTGCCAGAGATGACATGGGAAAAAGCTAATAAAGCCTGTGTGCATGTGCATGTCTTTGTGTGTGTAGTAACATGAAATGCAAATAATAGAGTACATACACTGTGAAAAGCCGCATGAAGCTGGATCATGTTTGTGTTTGCCTTGGCGAAAGCTCAAATTAAATAGGGGCAAGATGTTTTGGGACTTTGTTGTATCTTGTCTGAACATACAGAATGTATCATTTTGTATTATTTCAGTTTGGATTTATAGTTTTTGTATTTGACAGCAATAAGCACATTCTATACTCAAATGTATCAATTACAGTCAAATTATTGGTATTATTTGCATCACAGTTCAGACTTAAATTTACAATATTATTTGTTATAATTATTAGGGTGGGAATAATAAATATACTTGAACTACAAACTGAGTGTCTCTACTGAATATTTCTAATACAACATTTAAGATGATTATTGATTACCATCTCTACTTACATCAAGAGAATGTTAACCTGGGTGAACTATGAAGCCTCTCCTTGTTGGACAGAGTTTATTAGAGTGATAGATGGTGGTTTCAGCAGTTAGTCTAAGACTTCCTAAGCTCATTTATAACTCAAGAGAAGTATCTCAGCGCAGATCGGTTCAAACGTGCTTAAGTAATAATATGTGCTTATAATTAAACTGACTGTGTTTCCATTTTTTAGACCATAGTGCAGGTATTTGTTTTTCTGTCAGCACATCAGCATTGATTATCTTCATGCATGCACCAGAGTGAATTAATACCAACACATGTGAATACAGTAGGAGGACTCTGTGGTCTACAGTCATCTTAAAACGTGATGTGAACCAATTTTTCTTGCTCAACCTGTGCAGGTAAGCAAAGCTGTCAATCTTAAAAGCAGCATGGGGAGCTTTCTGACCACTAGTTGCACCGTGGTGCATTGATTTACATGAGGGTGCACTTAAAGACACACACATACACATAGATTTCCAGGCACACAGACTACACAGTGCTGGTTTCACACTATTTCACTGATGTCGCAAGCACAGTTGCAATGAACCAGTTAAGGTGAGGATAAAAAAGAAATGGTGAAATGGTGTAGGCTTCAAATTTGTTTTTCTAAATATCAGCTCTGCAAATATTATAGGAGGGAAGAAACGTGCACTGGAGCTCTTAGAACACAGATGATAAATAACATATTGGATGTAAACATAACTTTAAAAAAAAAAGTGAGAGAGAGAGAGACTGCCTTTAAGACAGCTGTTTCACCAAAAATGACCTTTGATTGAATACAAAATTGGAGAAGCTGGATGTTTGGTGGCTGCTTGTAGAGCTGGCTATTGAACTGCTGTAGCCTCACCATCAATTTGCTCTGTGGGCCCCTCCGTTTTCTCTCTACAGTAATGTTTACTTCCACCTCCAATTTTTTTTAGCTCTAGGACACCATTTCATTTGATAAGATGTTATCAACGAAGCATGCTAACGGTCTGTTAGCACACTTGTCAGCTTGATAGCATGAGTCACTTTCTAATGAGACAGAAAGTAGGAAGATCACAAAGTTTTTTCCAAAACTTTCCTTTTCCTTTTCCACTAGTGTGATTCGGCCTCGACTTTCCACGGCTCTACACGTTTTTTTTTGCTTTTTCACTAGCACCTAGTACCTGGTACTTTTTTGGTTACACCTCAGCCCATGTTTCAAGCAAGCCGAGGTGATACACCAGCAACAGCGACCACTGATCTGTACTGAGACTGTTGTTATTCTTTCAAGTGAGTTTAAATGGCTGCTGTGTGAAAAACCACACAGTGGTCCGCAATAAAGGTGCAGACGAGTGTGTTTGGAGCTTACGAGGGGATTGAAAAAAGAAAGCAAGACGGAGCAACCGAAGCAGCCGTGCTATGGCGACCCCGCCCACCTTGAGGAGGTACTGTGAAGTACTCAGCTGTAATGGAAAAGGACCTAAACTGAGGCGATGCGAGGCGAGCCGTGTAGAGCTGTAACTGTGTAGTGGAAAAGGAGCATAAAGTAGCTTGATTTAATAGCTTTCTGTCCTCACTGCAAAAACAGCTACATGCCATGGTTCAACATGTGGCCACATGTGACATTCATAGGTATGTATTTTTAAAAATTAATAGATTTCAACATTTATTTTAGCCTTTGTGAACTCCGCTGCATCTGGATGTTACAGCTGCACCAATTAATTATGTAGGCTACTCTAACATGATAGCTCTATACATTGAGAAGTAAATGTGGCCTTCATCATCAAGAAGTCATCATGTTTACCAGGCTGCGGGCTTTAAAACATGCAGTGATGGCTGTGACTACAGATGGCAGGTGCATAAATACTTGACAGTAAATTATATGAATATTTATCAGAATGTGAGATGTCAGTCTTGGTGTGAATAATCTTTACCCTGGAGAGATATGGCTACAGTATGTGCTCAGCAAACCTTGAGTGTTGTGAGGCTTGTGTGAGCAAATTTGATGAAATGAGCGCAGAATGTGAGTATATCTTATACTGGACCGAGTTTCAAGGCTGGAGAGTGTACCTTGTGTGAGAAGCTGAAGGGTCCTGACTTCCTCCCGGACACGAAGCTGCAGGACCTGCTGTAGGATGTGCTGCCTCTGGGCTTCCTGCATGATACCCATTCTTTCCAGCTTTCTGTCTGTCAATCTCATCAGAGCCCGCCCTGCATGGAAAAAAGAGAAAACAAGGGTGAAGGTTAAGGGACAGACGGAGAAGGAGGCCGGTGGGAATTCAGCACACACTGCTGGAGATGCTCTAAAAGGGTACAGATAAAGCATTTAGGCGAGTGGAAGAGCAGGGTGAGGAAAACACATCCAAAACAAACTGTCAGAAGATTATAGCTGCATAAATTCTGCATTTCATGTTGGTCAGAAAGAGTGAAATGCCTAAGCTTTTCCAGGTCACAGCATTTCTTTTCTGACATAAAATCAAACACTCTCCCTATGATGTGACCACCAAGTGCTATGGAACATCTATCGAGCAAAGCTCAACTCGGTGTGAAGCACAGTGATCAGAAAACACAGCGTGTTTCACAGGAATATCATTACTGTATGTCCCTTGAGCAACACACACTGCTCTTTCGTTAACTGGAAATCCTTCTGTAAAATCCATAATCATTCAATCAGTTCCTGTGAAGGGGATTTGGGCTGCTGATAAAACAAGAGTATGGTGTAATTATTATTGCTTTTTATGAGTGCCTTTGTAATGCAGGATAGTGAGCAGATAATTTAGGATAATTAGTAGGCACTGGGTTGGACCCTGATGGCTGCCTTTGCTCCTTTGCCCTGATCGCAGCCTGGGCAGAAACCCTGAGCTCTGATTGGCTAACAGCCGAGGGGAGGTGAGGTATCTTGTCGCATCATTCTCCCTCTGTTTTTCCTCCTTTTATCGCCTAATCTGTGTCGGTGTTGATCAGATCATTAAAATTAAGAAATATTAGGGTTTATTCGTTACCGTTGCCAGAGTGAGCCAGAGATTAAATTTACATGAATTAAATGGGTGTTCTTGCTCTTATTTAACACATCTTTTAAAAATATAACAGAGACAAAGGCTTGATAATTTCTAGTCTCTTCACTTGTTTGGATGATCTATTTTAAGTTGTTAGGACATGCCGAGCCCCACACCATCACTTTCCTACCACAGCACAAAAGGGAGCAGTTGGGAAAGCTAAGTACCCTTAAGTGTTAGTGTTATAACGTTGACTGTGTTAGGCCGGTTTTCTCTTGCCTTAACAAAAGAAACTCTTTGCTCGGCACTTTGGCCAGATGGGGGTAAAATGCCAAACATGGTTAAGATACTTTGACACAAAATCGCGCTTAAGGTATGCATTACATAAGCACCGGGGAGTTATGTAGATGCATAACAGCTAAGAGGTGAGGGAAGCGTATTAAATAGGGAGAGGAAAAGACAAAGATAAATGGGGAAGAAAGAGAAAGTGGACTGATGAATCAAAGGCGGGCAAGAGGGCGGAAAGTTGGGGAGAAGAGGGGGGACGTTACAGAATTGACAGAGGAAGACCAACATGCACATAAAGCATGCTGTCATGAGTCTATAAATATTGACCAACCATCACTTGGCACCTCATCGTGTAACCAAAGATAGATTGGCATGGAAACAGAGGTTCAATCTGTATCTGCTTCAGTGATGTCTATCTTAAATAACTGCAGACAGCTCTCTAACCAGGAGATAAATAGATTTTTCACATAGCATTCTTGTTAATGTATATTACGAATAACAACAACTGGGATTATGCATTGAGACGTTAACACACAGAGAGTTTCTTTCACTCTTTGAGCTTTGTTGACTTTAGTTTTAATCAAAATTGCTAGAACATCCATTTTTTTCCCTTTAGATATATTTTCCTTTTGTCTGACCTTATTAAAACCCCGTATGACTTAAACCCTCTCTAAACACTGCACTGATGAGGTGATGAAGTGAATCGCTTTTAATTTTTAACCGTGTGCTCACATAAATTAACACAAAAGCAGCACATACTGTTAAATGACACCCTGGGTTCTGCATCTCAGGCTAACACATGGCAGTAAAGAACAGTGCTCTTCACAGAAAATGTGTAATTAGCTACAATAATATGAGTATAAATTCTCTGCTAACTGGCATAGTGTGTTAATAATACCACAGAGCATATATTTCTTTTTCTTTCTTTCTCTCAATTTTTTTTTTTGGGGGGGGGGAGTAAAATCAAGTTAATGCAGCCCTAAATGTTTTGTGAATCTATGAATAACCTTTGTTTGCTTAAAAAAAAGATGCACAGACAAATTAAGCTTAAGTATGTTTTCCTGCACAGATGTTTGAACTTCTGTTTCGAACTTAAAGAACAGAAATGTAAAATTAGCAAGGGTAACGCCGTGTGAAAAGTGCTTTCAAAAAACTTGGGAAACACATGAAAATCTCAAGTGTTTATTTTTTGTAACCATGTTTTACATCTGGTGTCTCAAGAGACTCCAAAAACAAAACAATGCGTCACTTTCTGGACAAACTGAGACGTGTCATTAGCTCAGTGTTGTGTTTGTTTTGACTCGTTTTTTCACGACCTCATGAGTTAGTTACTCATGACGTGATTCAAATCATGGACCAGTGTATTGCTGTGAAGAACGCAACACTGCGTGCCGGAGCTGCTACCTATTGAGCAGGCGAGCATTCAAAAAAATTGACCAAAAACCAGTGGGAAGCAGAAAAAAGGCAAATAAAGCGCCCAGTTTCCAAAGCTAGTTAGCATAGCTTGTTTGCAGGCTACCTCTTTCTGAGTGAAACACAATCTTGACAGCACAGTGGGTCTCCACAACACTGAACATTGCACCAGATGTCTTAAATAACTTAATATAACCAAAGCTATGTGGGCTTGTCTTCTATCAACATTTGGGTTGTGACACGCACCAGTGGGTTGACAGCAAGTCTCCAAATAATCCTCCCTCAAATGTCAGTCAAACACTCAGAGGCCTGAAGCTCAGAGAACACATCTAAAAGGGATGTTGGGAATCTCTGCAGTCAGTCAGAACAGTGGACGCCGTATATGTTCTTTTGCTCCGCAGATAGAAACAGAAATTTTCCCACAAATTTTCACTTTTCAGACCAATCTCAGAGCTAACTGACTGTGACATGTGACGCCAAGGTGTGAAAAGGCAACAAAACCGACATGTCTCCTGGTCCCCCCATCTCTGATGCCCCTTTTCGTCCGAGCTGGTTCCAGTGCTAGTTCGGAGCCAGAGACTGATTTAGCACCGGTTCTTTGCTTTTCGACCGCCTAAGCACCGGCTCCTGGTTCTCAAAACTGGTTCCAGACAAGCATCAACTTCTTGCTTCACTAGAGCCAAGAACTGATATCCCCAGGGGCTGGGGGTGGGGTTACCTGACCAACAAGACCACAGCAAAGATATACATAGACGGTTAAGCCGAACAAGTTTAACTTGAACAGCTGGCCTACCTCAGTGCCAGAGACTACATCACAAGGTCAGCCAGATGATTTTCCAAGCCGGTTAGCAGGTTAGCATGCTATTCTCTAATGAAAAAAAGGACATGATGGGGACAAGAACCAACACTGAGGTTGTTTCCACTGCTCTAGACAGCTCTTGGTTTGCTTTTGGGGTCTTTAACTTATGAACTCAACCAGAACAGGATTCATGAAACCTTCCGGTTACGATCAAGAAGTATGAAACCCATTTAGCATGAATGTTTAATTCATCATCGTTGCCATTGAGATTTTAATAAATTAGGCTTGATATCTGACTCCGAACAAACTGCCAGTTCTCGGCAGCGGGTGCCAACGTGCTGCTCCTTCCGCTCGGCGAGGCAGTATCAGCAGGGTGGAACAGCTTCTGTAAGGAGTCCAAGCTTTCAGTCTCCTGCCCTGCAGTTCTGAGTCATTGGCATCGACAATCCCACCAAGCCTCAGCTGGGAATTTCAAACCACAATTAATACACCGAGCAGTGTAGCGTGGCCATGAGGAGAGGAGGAGGATGAGGAGGAGGAGGAGGAGGAACGGACAGAAGAAAATTGATCAAGAGGGAAAAAAAATGAGGTAAGTGAGGAAGAACCACTGAAAAAACGAGTCAAAGTGTGAAAAATAGTGAATTGGTTGGAAACAGGCACAGCACACAACGTCAGCTTGGTATTTTGCTGCATGGTTAATTCTACACACTTGCAGTACTATGATAGAGCACAGCCTCATTTGGGAGATCAATGCAAAATGACACAAAGAGGACACAGCAGAAAATCACCAACGCCTGACCGAAAACATTTGCTGCACACACTCTGTGTCGTCACCTCCTCACTCAGTAAAAGGAAACTTAATGTGCGTATCAAGTCCTCTAATGACTGGCCTTTTTCAACTCTATCTGTGCTTCTGACAAAAGTTTGTTTTATCAGACTGGTTTCCTTTCCTTTCACCACCAATATTTAAGCAAATCACTGACACTTATGCTGAATAAATGGAAATCAGTGTGTGTTTCCATCAACAACTTATGTGTGAACAGTTCACCAAGGCGCAACAAGATGACATAATTCTCCAGCTCCTACAGTCATTTAAAGAGGAGCCTGCGGCTATACAGTCCAGCAGTCTAAATATTTGGGAACCATCTTGGACGATAAGCTTAGCGCTGATGCCAACAAAGATTTTATTTATACAGAGGCAAACTGAGATTCAAGAACAAGATTGTTCTCTTTCAGGAAGCTAATAAGCTTTCTGTGCATACATGGGTGAGCTGCGCACTCGTCCGTGCGGAAGTTGCCATTGCTCTTCAACACTGTAGTGGGCACCGAGGACAGATCTACAGCAAATACAAGTGAAGAGGAAAAAGCAGGAAAAGACGAAATTGTGATAACTCTTTCATAGTGTGTGTGTTTTTTTGTTTTTTTCTTGCACAGCATATGTGTTGCAAGCCAATAAGGGAGGTCGGTGCGACTGCAGACTGTGTTGTTTGTGTATTTGCAGAGGCCAAGCACAGAAGCATAATGGCAAGTCTGTGCTCTGTGTTTCAATACTTCCTGTTATTAACAACAGTTATGATCTGGAACTATGGTGGGAATTATCAATTAATAGAAATACTGCAGAAAATGCAGGTTGGCCAAGTGCAACATCCAAATCTGCTATTTTTTTGATCACATGACATGCTAATTTGGTATGCACTGCAGCAAGCCACATGGTTATAATTTGTATGTATTCATACATCTATATTTCAGAGTGAAATGTGAAAATAAAAATCAGATCACAACTGCAGAATCTGTCAAAGTAAGACCTACAGTATATTATTTGCTATTCCTTATCATTCAGACTTAAACTGTGGTGAGGGATGAAAGCAGTGACATGCTCCAAGATTTTTGCAGTTATGTGGCTGTACCTTTAATGCTATGTTTATACATTCTTGTGGGGTTTTAAGGCGGAATATGTGTAACTGAATGCTTTTAAACAGTAGACGAAGCGGAGGCAGCTACCACAACATCAAGGTGTGTTAACTTCTCCAGTGCATAAAACTGCACAAATTGAAAATGTGAATAAAAAAAATAAATAAGCGGGTAATAATCTTCTGTCGAACCTAGAACAAACCAACCTACCTGCCTGTGTGTTTGTCCCCCTGAACACCCCCCACCCCCGTCCTATCTCACTGCTCCTCCACTCAGCTTGTTGACTACCATACTTATCTGCCCTCCTGTAGTCAGGTAAATAATTTCCTCCCCTCGTTCTGTAAGTGGGATGAGTGAATCCAAAACACCAGGAAGAAGAGCTGCTCCTGCTCGCGCTGTTTGCTGAATATTTCTCCACTTCACAAACAACACTGAGCTCCCTCCATGTCTCTCTGCGATTCATATCAGTGAGTCTGCATTTTAGCAGCGAGTTCTATTGTTGCCATACTAAATAATGTATGACAAGCTATATTGTGCAGAATGCATTTTTACACACAGGAGCCAAATATGGACACACATGTTATACACGTGCGCTTTACAGAAACACACTGATGTGCACACAAACACGTTGTCCCTGGGAATTAGATTAATGAGTGGTGGGTGAGCAGCAGTGTCGGGCTGAGGCAGATTAATCTCCAGCTATAGTCTGGCACAGGCAACCACAGCTTTGATGAATGGGAGCATAAAGTGCATCTGTACACAAACACGCAGAAGGCACACACACGCACACACACACATTGTATGCAGAACTAACTGACATGGAAGTATGGATATCACACAAATCCTGCAGGTGTCCACTTGGTTTTGCAGGTGGAAGTACGCTAGTTTTCACTGTGTGGGGTGGCCATGGGTAAAAACTGGAGCACAAAGGCAGAGAATTAACCCTCCGCTCCGTCCAACTTCTAAATGGGTTCTTTTCAGCCCCGACATGTTTTGGCAGCTCTGCTGGAAGCCGACGATACGGAGGAAGAATGTATTTTACGACTACTCCTCCTCAGGTAAATCTTCCATACCAGTCACACATATTACTCAAATCTCCCGCACAGCTGTGTGCCCATATGTGTGTCTTCTGGGGATAAATGTCACTGAGCTGCATCTGGCGAACTGCACTCCAAACCTGCACTACACTCTGTCAAGTACAGAATAACAAGTAAAGCAAAGCGTTGAGTGCTGGATAGTGAGTGTACTTCCTGCTGCCATATGCAATAGGATCCCTCCCTTCAAGCATGAACGCAGGGGTAACAGCACTGGATCCAACTAGCTGACGAAGACAGAACATAGCAAATAGCGGCACAGGGCACATCCCTCAGTGGTATTTACTGTGATATGGCACAGCTTGAAGTCCTTAAAGTAAATGTGACTGATTGTCCCAATAGCTCGTACCCATGCAGTTAAATGGCAACTGAAGCCACTGAGCGCCTGTGATCCAGTGCTATTCCAGAGCAGAGGAGACGAGGGCTGTTATGATCCTATAGAGGGTATGGTTCAGTCTAAGTAATGAAGCTAGTCCAGGCAGCCATAGAGGGAGAGAGAGAGAGAGACACACACAGAAAGACACACAAATACACACCCACACAAATAATAAGCCGCCTCAATCCTCCACTTGTCACAGCAGCAGTAGCCTCACGCTGATTTCACCACTACTGATCTATTTTGGTTTGCTGGTCATTATACCACACCTCTGTTGGTTAGCCGCAGCCAACAACCTGTAGACATCTCACTGGGACTCTAATGCTGTCGCATCTGTGCGTACCACAGAAATCACTAGACTGTTTTCTGTGGAGCTAACTAGCCGTCCTCAGTTAAACGACTACGGATTTCCATGGTAATTATGGAGGAACTACTGACTATGACCGCAGTAGCTAATATCCTGTCATAGGTGGAGGGGACTGCAATGATCTATTGGACACACACAGAGAGGCAGACTGGTAATATACACGTGAGAGAGCTGAGAGACTTTCAGCTGAATCATGTTGGGACAATGTGATCACATTATTCATGTTCATAAAAACTGCTGTTCCCCTGTGCCTGATATATTTCAGATCTTTTCCTTTGTACTGTGTTTTTGTTGTTTTTGTTCTAACGCTTTTCTTTACCTCGTGAAATCACTCTGCAGATAAAAGTTGCCTTTCCTTACAAATCAGTTTGTAGACATTTAGCATATTGTGATTTATGTGAGTTATAATGTGCCTCCATAAACAGTCCATGTCAACCTAAGTCCCTGGACTCAAGCTAATATTATCAACTGACATTATTAGTAATTTCACATGCACAATATTGATTTTGCACAGTTTAACCCCAATACATCATCACATTGTTCAGTGTACCAGTGTTTAGATAATCTCAACAAACACGAATGTAATTTCGCCACATTAACGTCATGCTTTGCTTTAAAGTGTGCACACTCAGCAGCATCCCACCGTTACAACTACAAAAAAAAAAAGAGCAAAATAAACGTTAATGTCACAGCAGTCGTAATGTCTCAGCTGGTGAGCAGTGGTGAATCATGCTGGCGAAAGAGTGGGAGAGGAGCATCAAGACTGAGACAGTAATCACAGGACTTGACAGTGGAGATGAGACAGGTTGACTTTGACTAAATCTCTAATTTCCGTGCCATCATCATTACAGCAGGCTCACGGGGGACATGGCCTGTAACGACGTGAATATCAAGAGTCATTGGTCTCGTCTTGGCAGGTCCAGCCTTTTTTTCTGTCTTTGTGTGATTACAGATGCAGACAGTAGTTAAATATCATAAGAGTTTAAAATATAGTGTCTGAATTTCTTCATTAACATTGTCACTATGGATGTTATACTATATGAAAAGTCATAAGTACATCTCTTTACTGTTCTACTGTGTGTCATTCACAATCTCTAAGGACTAATATCCAAACTCTCCATATGGAAAACAAGGACAACATTTCAAAAACATCCAAATGGAAGAACAGTAATTCATTTTATATAATGCATTGTCATATAATCACCTTTGCCAGTGGCATCATTAACCACAGTTCCCTCTGTCTGTGGATCAGATTGTTCCCCAAACAACTCTTCAGCATCGAGCTTTTTAAATTTCCCCTTTTGGAAATTACGCAAAACAATGGCCACCAGTGGAGCCGTAATGTGGCAGGAGAGCTGATATGGAGCCATGTTTGTCCCTTTGACTCGTTTACTATATGCCTGTTCCTCCATTACACAGCAGCACTTTAATGACAGCACTCTGGTGCCCACAGATTTTCATTGTCTCATCACTCAAGTGCTGTTTAGTCATGTTGCTGGACAGCTTCGGTTTGGTTTTTTAAACTATAATTTGTCACCTTTCACCCTATCCTGCAGCTCATCAAATGTACATTTTATGCCCAGTGTGAGAACTTTCCAGAGGATGCAGAGATCACGGCTGGAGCTACTCGGGCTGCTGTAAGTTTCCAAGTGGTGAGATGATGGACCCGGCGACCATTACCCAGCGAGGGCAGGGGTGGATGGAGTGAGGGTGGTGGTGGCAAGTAGACCTTTACAATAACTGAGGTGGTATAGTGTGAGCTGCTGGATACAGGCCACCCTTCATTAAACCACTAATATTACAGGCTATTAATTATTCAGAATAAGGCCTTATGACATCATACATCAGTGGATATTATGAAGCTGGTTATTCATCTATCTGAGAGTTCTTGCTTGAGAAAAAAACACACACAAAAAAATAACACAGAGTCTAACTGATGCAGGGTGGGAGTAGTTTCCATGCATTTTCAGTTCCCAATTCACACTGCACAGCTGTCTCTGTTTTTATCAGACCCACAGTGTTTCCAAATTAGCCAGCTGGTTGGCTGGATGACTGGTTGCCTAGCCAGGCAGGGGTGGAGTGGAGGGGTGGCACAGGAGGCCCTGGATGGGTTGACTGTTGACATTTCTTGTTTGGAAATCGATCAAATGACCACAGCGTGACACAAAACAACTTACAGAGCTGCATTCTGGGTATCTTGTTCCAAAACAGGAGGGTTGGGGCACCTTCTATACCTACAGCATGAGTCTAAAGCCCAGTTTTCTCAAACTGGGTCGTGTGGGATATCTGCAGCTATGGACAATAGGTATCTATCTACTGGCAATAATCAGTGTGAGTCATCACACATTTCTTCTTTTTAACACTGTGCCCCCCCACCCAATGCACCACACACACACACACACACAAAAGTTCCTAAACTGGTCCCTGCAGCCAACCTCTACAGCTGCATCTAATTCTGGCGTTATACGTCTTCAGAGAGGCTCTAAATTTCCACAGTGTGATGTAATGCTCTTCTCTGACTCTAAAATATAACTTGATAGTGACTCACCCCTTTTTTCCTCAATTTTTCCACCCTCTTGCTTTTGATTACCTTTGTCATCACACCTTTCACTCTGATGACATCTAAGGTATTGGAAAATGTGTGTTTAACTCATTTATCGCGCCAAGCTATTCTCTCACCAAAAGAGCTCTGTCCTTGTAATTACAACGGATTAGGGACTAATATCTAATTATGCCTTAATATGCTTTAATGCATTTTTAATGACAACTGGGTGTTAAAGTCAAACTCGGCGTTGTCTCAGTTGGGGGTGGGAGGTGAAGATTGAGAGAAGGAAAGGGTTTCTTGGCAGTAGATGCTGGAGGGAGGATGGGAAACATTGATTTCTTTGGCTGAGGTTACAGGAGCCCTAGCAGGGAGGCAGCTGCTGCATACTGAAGTCAGTCCACGTTAAAACGTTGCACCAGCCCTGATACGCAGAAAAAATGCATTTCCTTCACCACTGTTTTATGTCAAAGGAGGGAGGACACAAACGCCTGTTTGAATTATGATCTGGAATAGAGACCGTTTATTGATTTGCTACTTTATGAAGGGATGACTGCATTGCCAAGACAAGTGAAATTGAGTACCGCTGGCAGCTGAAAAGAGGGTTGAATATTCTGTTACGGATGGAAATGAGCAGTCAGGCAGTCTGAAGACTCCAGTGCGAGGAAGC
>OMNW01008808.1:26852-37154 GCA_900303245.1 Selene dorsalis
CCCCCCCCCCTCCCCCATCTCTCATCTCTCCCCCGTATTCAATCTCGCTCTGTTCCTGTCAGATCTATCACATTGTCTTTCTCACTTCCTCTCCCCACATATTGTGGTTCTCATCTCGCCCATCTCCCTCTGTCTCCCTCTCACCTGTTTCTTATTATATGGTACTACCTCACTCTCTCCTTCTCCGTGCCTCTCCACCGCTCCTTCCCACTCACTCTATATCTAGCATCCTAGAGAGAGAGAGAGGAATTGGGGAGGGGCTCTGTTTGACTTGCAGGTATAGGTGAGGCGACAGACAGCCACAGCAAGCAGGTAGGCAGGTAGGTGAGGCCACTGGTCATGATGCAGTTTGCTTGGCAGTCTGTGTGGATAGATGCAAAACCCGCAGGGAGGGGAGGGAGTGGCATAGCAAGAAGAAACCACATTAACCATTAAACACAGCTCGACTCAATGCTAATTAACCCCGACTAGGAGCCTGAGGCGACATGGAGAAAAGAGTGAGGGACAGAGTGGAGAGAAGAGGTGGAGGAGTGTGCGCACTGAGGGCATGTGAGATAGGACAGTCTGGGAGAGTAGAGGCAGTAGGAGAGAGAGGAGAGTGGAGGATTCTGGGAGTGTGAAGGGTGGCTGGATTGACAGATGAGACAGAGGAATAAAGAAGAAGATTAGAAAAAGAGAAAAAAAAAAGAGCTACAGAGTGGACTCGGCTGAATTCGACACAGGAGACTCCCTCATTTTCCATGAACCCATTTGTGAGTCAATGGCCATCTGTGTTTTACATTCTGCACTGATTTAGCCCATAGCAGTGTTCCTGGAGGCCGGTACAATAGGTGAGCTGGTGCCTTCCTGCCTGCCTGCCAGCCTGCAGAGCCAAAGGGTGGAGTGAAAACAGCCGAGAGAAGAAAACAGGAGTACAATCATGCTCAAAGAGCTGTGTTCAAGAGACTGTGGGCCAATTAGAGATTTGAGTGACAGCGCAGGGGTGAGAGAAGAAGCCTGCTTTATTTCTAAGTGGAATACATCTGGGAACCAGCACACATACACACACATGAACACACACACATGCATACATACACCCACATGTCCAGCCCAGGCATGCCAACTCCTACACTGGAAAAAACTACACAAAAAATAATGCTATGAATACACACACGCAGCACAATCACACCCACACACACCATCCATTTGCCATATGTGCCAACATACATTCAGTGCTGCACTGTCCTTGGCTTTAATTGATATTTGAAAGCCCAGTACAGCTCCCAGTATTCTTCACGTTACCTTAGCAACAGAGCAAGGACAACCTCAAAAATTAAAAGACAAAGAATAAAGCCTTTGGGGGGCGGGGGGGGCACACACACAAACACACATACACACACAACCCTAACATGAACCAGAGTCTGAAATAAACATGCGCACATTAACGGCCACAGTGGAAAACTATTACATACATAATGAAGCATGTAATTGCACCAACACTGATAAGCATTTAAAGATCCAATATGAATGTACTGAGCTAAATTAATCAAGAGGCAATAACGTGGCCTCTTTTGTGAAGACAGTGTTGGAAAGGAAAGGAGCCGGGGATTAAAAGCACTGAAAAGCATTCCAGACACAAAGCCATGTGTCCGAGAGAGTGAATCTGGCAGCGGCGTCGTGTACAGCATGTCGTTTCTGAGCAGAACTGCAACCCCCTCATGTTATGATTTTCATTCTGTTAGGCTGATTGTAGGGTCAAGTGGCTCCACACTCAATTAAAAATGTTAAACGCAGCAGCAATTAACACATATAATGACACTGTTTTGTCAATAATCGACTGTACTCGGAAATTAAACTGGCCACAAAGACCTCATAACGCCAAATAGATGCCAGAGTTTTGTTTACGTCCCAGAAAAAAAAAAAAAACTACAATTGAACTCTGGATATTTCCCAAGACAATACAAATGGGCAGAGTTCATTTATTGTGCAAATGTGTACAAGGGCAAAATATTCAATAGCTATCCGACAGCACAAGAGCTGCAGCCTTTGTGCAGAACCATTACAGCTGTCGAGTAGCCTTCATTAGGGGCAATGTTGTGTTGTGTTCAAATCAAAACAATCCTGTTTCATTGTACAACCATCCTCGGAAAAAAGGAGGCAACAATAGGAGATGTCACAATGTAGAGTGCACTGGAAAAATGGGGGAGAAGTTCATTTTGTATTAAAAAGTTAACTCCATTTCTAAGACTAGAGGTTTAATATATCATTTAACTTGAACAAGACAAGTGAGCATGTTACATAGTGAGGTCATTTGTCCGTAATCTCAAAGACAACCCATCTTCTGAAATAGTGTGGCAGGTTTGCTGGACCTTTGTCGTCATGGTTACAATGACAAACACCTAGTTAAAGTGGCGGAATGAGAGAGAATGGTGACACATATATTTACTTGAACATATATTTACTTGAACATATTTTTGCTTGAACATATTTTTCCAGATATTGCTGTGACTGTGGGATTAAACAGGTTAAATGTTCACACGCTCACGCGCTCATCAGGCCCACTGAGCTCACACTAATGCAGTCTAACACAGCAGGTACTGTATTGCATAACACTACCAGGTTTACGTCAGTGAGTGTAGGTTAAATAACAGAAACATCTCTCTGTATGATGCTGTGCAGTTCAGCAGCATCACTCTGAACAAGAACAGAGTCTGCTGTATTAGACTGCAATAGTTTTTCCCCACATGTACCTAATAAACTGGGAGCTGTTTACAAATGCTAAACAACAGGAGCTAAAATAAAGTTTCACCACCTTGCACCATGTGTGCTGTTTAGTTTTGACTTGTCAATATGCAAATTTAAAGCACTGCATCAAAATTCAATCCTGATTCAGCCCCTTTCTCTCCCATTAATTTAAAGAGAGCCAGAGAAAATCCAAGGTTGCATTACACTGATTTTTTTTTTCCTTCTATATTGAACTTGTTTATGTTACACCAGTGACATTCACTGTTTCATAGCGCCCTCTAGTGTCACAGGCGATCACTGCCACTGCCACTTCTGATTGTGACTGGGCAGAAAAGCACTGAGAGGGGGAGGGCCACTGCCATTAGTGTCATATTGACTGAGTGAATGGCTGTTTGAGACACGGAGCCCTGTGTCGTCTGCCCTATCTCCACTGCACAGCTAATTAACAGCTCTGGCATGCTCTCCCTCACTTTCTTTTCTCCCTGCCTCGCTCCATTTCTCTCAGCCAGAGCTGGCAGGAGATGAAAATTCCCTGTATTAATTAATCTGTTACATACAGGAGTGGGGATGAAACCGCGACGTGTCTATGTGTGTGCATGTGTATGCATGTCTGTGTGTGTGTGTGTGTTTATGTGTGTGTATGGTCAGGGTGGAGTGGAGTCCAGAGAGCTGTGGATGGCTGACAGAGAATAACACACTATGGTGGATAAATTAATAAGCCTTCATAAGGAGCCTCTGTTTGAAATTGGATTTACAGGCCGTGCCAACTTTGCTCAGGCACATCAAAGAAAGTAGACGAGACCTCTTCACAGTCACCGACCTTGGGATTCAGCAGGGTCCATAAAGCATTGCAGGGTGTGTTAACACCAAACAAAATATATTCACCTTGGACTTGATATTGATTGTGACGGAGATGAGTTGATTTGCCACGGATGTTAGAGTCATCCACTGAGTCTAAATGGCTGTTTTATGCCTCATGTTTAATCTATGGCTAAGCCTTGGCTCAATTACAAATCCAGCCAGGCGCAGGAGTCAGCTTTAATTCAATATTTTAAAAATGAACACTAACTGCTGACGTGATGAACTGAAATGACCTACAGTGAGCCGTCCCACAGGTTGTCACCAAGGTCTGGGTTTTTATTAAATCTTCACATTTATTAAGAGATAATTGAGCGATCATTAAAATGGGAACTTGCGCTGGAAATGAAAACCAGATCTCTATCTCAGTCAGCAATCCCGACGTGATGTCGAGTTCCCAACCAGGAAGTTACAACCAAATTTAAGCATCAAGACGGATAACTCTTTATTTGAATTCAAACTTTTACAACTATTTGCATTTTATTTCTACAGTTTTGGAGATAAACATGTCTCTCAAAGTAATTCAGCCATTGTACTGGCACTAACATCGATTCTCAGCCCACATTTCGTCTACGTGACTGTTGTCTTTTTACAGACACTGGTTCATTTCATATCAACCGGTGAAATATCATTTAATAAGAGTCTCAGTGTGGAAGATAAATAAACCTTTTCTTTTGTGTTTGAACACTTTCACCCTCAGGCGTATACAATAAACAGCAGAACAAGCTGCAGCATGATTTAGGATGGATATACTGTCAAAATGACACAGGTACAAATGATGTGTACAGACAGTCAAAAAAAAAAAAAAAATCTGTTTTACTCCTGATTCCATGTGTTAATTATGTTTCATGTTGAACTTGGGTGCTCATTAATAAACATATGTTGTTCCTGTGTAATGTGATATGTCCAGAGATAGCTTTACAATGGTAACTAGTCAAACAATACCACTGGAGGTGGGGTGTGTGCTGGCAAACCCATTTTTCAATCGATCCAATCAAATCTGACGCATTCAATTTCAATTTCCATTGTACCCTCACCACGTATTCACCCAGATATAACATCACATTAGGGCAACTCCAGACTCTCTAACTGCTGTTCCACTGTGACTTCAATATTTAACACTGGAGCTGTCGGCAAGACCTCTCTTTCAATACTTAATTAAGCTCAGATCCTCATATCATTCATAAATATTACCTGTGGCTGTATTGGATGAGAGAATAGTTTGCTGTTCCATGCAATTATAGTCTTTATGCACTCGATCTATTGAGGTTCTCTCCATAGAGAGAAAGTCTCACTCTTAATGGCAATCCTCCACACAACACACACTACCTCCCACAGGTTTCTAATGCAATTCAGATTTAGATTCTGCTTCAAACAGAATAATACTGAGATAGAGAGTTACAGGATGATGCCCACAGAAACCACACAGCACTGATGCCATGTTACAGATCCCGCCACCTCAGAGTCACCACATATGAACTTACAGGTCCAGCACATTTCGAACAGAACAGTGCATCTCTACTATCTGTAATTGTGTGTTTGCATTGTAAATGTGTGTCTGCTCTAATTAAACACAGAACTGGTTTGCTCTTTTTCAAAGGCTCAGGATTCAGGGTTTTCCACAGAGGACCGCGTCTGACTCATCGTACTTCCAACTTGCATTGACTGACAGCTGATTACCACAGATTTTTACAGAGAGCATACCGGAGTGTGTGCGTCAGGAGCCATCACTCCTGTCTCCTCCCACTGTCCCAACCACGAGTCTATTTCTGGAGAGGAAGTGAGAAATTTATTCTGTGTTGCCGCTGATGGCTCCTTTGATCTATTATCAGAAACGCTGAGGAAGAGTTGAGTCGCAGCCCGAAACAACGGCTCGTCTTTCCTTGTTTATTTCCCATTAAACTCTCTGTTGAAACTGATGTGCACATCATAGGGGATTATGGTTTTTAAGTGGGTGGATGATTTGTTTTGAATGAGGAAATCAGTACAAGGATGTTTTTGTAGACATATCATACTTTGACCATAGACACAATCAAATTAGTGCTGATTAAGGTCGATATGAACGCGATGAAACCACCGAAGCACAACTTTTAATAGTGACGAAGAGTTCATAGCCAGACCAGTGACTGTACAAGGTAGAAATAAGCACTAAGTTCAACATGCTAACATTCTAGCAATGACAAACGCTTTCCTTACTTTCCTGTTAAGGTTTAACAGCCAACCATGTTGAACATGTTGGCGTGGTAACATATGAAGACACAAGAAGGCTCTGGGTTTGTACCGCAGACCTGTAGAGCTGGCGTGTTCTCCCTCTGCAGACAAGCATATCAGGTTGAGCGGCAACTCTGAATTGCGTGAATGTGAACGTATGAGTTTGATCGTCACTTGTTGTTGGTTAGGTTCACCCTGGACAGGTTGCAAACACAGTACAAACGTAGTGCAGCATTTAAGGTCTGAAAGAGCCAGATATTCCTCAGTGGGCTAAAAGTTGAGCCGATGTGAACTTAAAGATGTCTGTTGGTCAGAAACATGACACTAACCGTTTACAATCAGGGTATTCTCACCTTGATAATATGTCAATTATTGATTACAGCTTGTTCTGCTGCCCCCTTGTGGCCAAAAAAAGATTAAAAATCCAGACTGATGCAGATACTAAAACAGGTTCTTCCAAAAGGTTGTTTCACTGCTTGTCTTGAGACATGTGGTTTATATTGCTCAAATTAGACAGATACTAAATTAAGACATAATCTAGTTTTGGTTGGTAAAAATGAACTCTAGTTCATTCAGTGTAACATAACTAACTCATATGCGATTAGTGTGAACTGTGCAAGCATGAAGTTGATCTCCACGCCAACAGCTCTTACCCGTGTCAGCTCAGACTCGGAGACCGAGCGGTGTGGTGGGGAGCGGCGCTGGTACATGGGGGGGCTGACATCCTGGTAGCTGGGGCTGTCGTCGTCCAGCAGCACAGCCCCCGCATCCACAGACTCCTCCTCTTCCTCTAGCTGTGAGGTCACGTCCTCCGGGCACATCTGGTGGTCAATGCCATTCTGGCTCAGGTTGCAGTGAACAGCTGTGTTGGAAAGAAGGCAGTGAGGAGTAATAAATTAGTATTTAGCAAGTATCAATCACAAATTTACATCCAGTTCTAACCACTCAAGTTGTAGTAATGTGTATTTACATGTGAAAATACTTCAATAAAAAAATGCTTTCTAGCACATGTGGCCTCCAGATTATCTCTATACGATCTGATTAATGTTCCCCCATGTTCATCATCTCTTTTTCAACATGCTTTGCTTTTTCATGGTCCTTGTTCCGTTGATGAAATTTCCATATTCGAGCAATGCATGGTCACTCACCAGTTCTTCACACTCAGTGCTCTAATGCAAAGTTTCCACCAGGTGGCAGCAAATCATGACACATGACGGGTGAGGTGCCAGGAAGAAAGTCGTGTCTCAAGCCAACACTACATACCAACACTGTGTCTAATAAAGTAAATCATTCCTGAGCACTCATTATTTGTTGGCTGAATTATATTAAGGATCGGTATAGTCATTTTTACAACACACCCTGTAAAACAGGTTTTGCTGCTTTCACCTTTACTGATGTGGCTTGAACAGAAGCTGGTGTGCTACTGTTAGATATAATAGTTATTACTGAGAAACTGACATTTGACTTGACTTCTTCCTATTTTTGACTATCCAAGATACTGTGGTGAGATGTTTCTGCTGTGTATTCCAATGTGAGACAATGACATCCCTGAACAACTCAAACAAAAATCAAGGGAGTATTTTGTCAACTCATAAATAATTCAAAACTCAGACTCAGCATGCAGTGTGGAAGAGAGATACACTGTGTGCAAATCAAATACATTGTGTTTGCATAGATTTCACTGGTGTTTAATTTGCATTTAGTTTAAGCATGTTTAATCTTTCACAACACAAAAGACAGAGCTACTTTTTGTGGCCTTCACGATCCCGAAGGATGGCAATCCAGCACTACATCACCAGGTTACATAATCACCCTGTAAAAAACAACTATTTGGTGAGACTCATTGGGCCTTGATGAGAGATCAATATGTTAACAAGTATGAATCCTTTTAAAACTCAAATTAAAAATGACAGGCTAAGAATTAACTGAACCAAATCATATCGAACCAATGTTAGGGTGAATATTTGCAGGAAGGAGCTTGTATCATTTTTAACGTCCACCGAATAAAGCCATTCCATCCGTGAAGTGATTATTTTTAGCTTTGTTTTTCCAAGAAGTCAGACTTAGACACTATTTTAGTCTCATCAGGAAGTGATGCAGGCGCAGAGGTGACAGCTCACAGTGAGCTGTGAGGTGTCACTAAATTGAGCCATTTGTCATCATGCAATCTGTCCACTTGTTCACAGCACACCACCGGCTCATTTATGTGGAATGGCTTCACACCTGAAGGCTGCTTTGGTTTTCTCCTGCAGCTGCTGATTCCGGGTCAAAGCAGCGTTTTTCAAAGGCTGCAAATCCTGTTTTGTTTTAGAATGACTGAACTTGAAAACACAACAGAGGGACGATTTAAAAGAAAAGCACATCAACACATCTTGCACGGATGAAGACCCAACATTAGCGGGCTGTGACAGAGCACGAAGCTGAGCACGATAGAAACACATGCTCATTTAGGCGGTGACTCACACAAATGTGTCTGAATGTCCCTGATGTCAATGTCTTTGCTGGTGGAGCAGCGAGCTCAGGAAAACAGCCAATTAGAGGCTTATTTCAAGCCACTGTCACCAAGCAATTACAACAGCTCTGACGCAGCTCAGAACGAATTAAAACAACAACAACAACACCAACGCCAGGTACAACATCTGTGCCATCACCCGATATAACAGCACCTGGAGTGTGACAGCTACTTTGGGGAGGTCCTGTCCTCCAGCATCAACGACAACAACACGCTGTACACCTGGAAAACATTGGGAACTCGATGTGATTCAGCGAACGAACACACTGTTCATCAAAGGAAACCTCTCAAAGTGTCATCCTCTTCTACGACCTTAAATCACACACTCTTCTCAGATGTTACATTGCAAAGGGTTTAGCCTCGGTTTTAACCAGACAAGGTCATAGCCTGGTATATGGATCATAGGCTATTTGCATTCTGTCTAGCGTCAGCCATTTTCAGCCTTTTATATGCCTGCCTCTCTCCGACTCTCTGTGCACACATATACATTAAGACATTAAGCCCATTAAGACTACACGTCAAACACCTGTCAAGTCATTTCCAAGCTGCCGCTCTGCTGCGAAAATCCAGATTTTACAACCATGATGTCTCCTGACAAAAAAAAATCACTAAATGCATAAATTTAAGACAACGGCTGTGCTGAGATTCTAGCTGTATATTTACTTGTGAAATGATCCAACAGGCAGAGAGAAAGAAAGAGAGACAGAGAGAGAGAGAAGCTCAATCATGTTGTGCAGAAAGCCCAACCTCACTCTCCCGTGGCAATACTGGGGATTCTCTTCTGGAGAAAGTGGCTAACAAACAAAGCTTCCAGGTTGGCAGCTCTGCTCATATGTACCAAATAGCAGCAAACGATGGGTGTACCTCCAACACTTGGATGGCTAACCAATGGTGTAACTTCATCACTCAGTCGGTCAGTTACATTTACATTTTTGCACTTTACTCGAGTATTTCTGACATATTTTACTTTACTTTACTTTCTAATACATATCAAAGGCAAGCACCTCCCTTTTGATTCAGCTGTATTTATTCTACAGAGACAGTTGCTTTTTACTTTTCAGATCAAGATTTCAATAATAAGCGGCGAAATAGCCGAGCCTGTTGGGTCGGAGTTGTGAGAAGTTCCATCAAAGAAAGATTTCCCCTCTGATCTTCTCAGGTGGTTTCAATTTAATTCTGTTGAAAGATCAAAGAGATAAAACTCTCCAATGATAAAAAAAAAAAAAAAGCTGTATGTGATGTAGTTACTGGAAAACTAGCTCCAACTTGACAGGTATAACCGTAAAGTGATTCTTGTGAACAGATGCATTAGTAGAGACAATCTAACATTGATGCATAGGACCAGGCGCAGGGGACATAAAGCTTCTGCGCAAATACTATCTCAAGGCATGTTTGAAATATATGAGATCTATACATTTTCTTTGTGATATTATTTCCAGACACTTTTAACAACTTAAAAAAAACTTCCTTTTAATCAGCAGAAACCGCGACTAGAACTATACTGGCTATTTGTCTTACTTAAGTAAAACATCTGAGTATCTCTGTGACCACTGAACATCACTTTTCGCTCTTTTTTGTTGAGAGGTAGGAAGGGTGTAGAGGAGTGATGAAACCCTGGAGGTATTTAAGATATCAAGGCCGTCTAACAAGATTAAATTGTACAGGGATGGACCACAGTTTGCCATCATGAAATATTATCCCAAACATGGCTGAGCTGCAGACCAGCCCTGCTCTCACCCTGACATGCCCCATTTAAACTACACAGAGAAAATACATGAGCGGCCCTTGTTTTAGACAAAGCCAACTTGAGATGCATAGCACGAAGCCTTGCTCCCTCTCACTGCCTCTTTATACCTCTCTCTCTCTCTCTCTCTCTCTCCCCTCCTCTCAGCTCACACCCACCCACTCTCCTTCTCCTCCCCACCCTGACTCAATTCATGACTGGTGTGCAACCACTCTGGAGGAGAAATGAATTATACATTCTTTGCTAAGAGCAG
>OMNW01008808.1:40517-51404 GCA_900303245.1 Selene dorsalis
TAACTGGTGATTCCACTTCCAGCAGCAACAGTCACGCGACGCTCTTAGAAAAAGTTCCACACAACAGACGTCCCGCCCTTTTTTTGGAACGAGTTCCTCCTCCTCTTCGTCATGTTGGGAGGGTCGGGCTCATGGGTCGGGCGCCGGGCGGCCTCCGTTTCCTCGTGACTCCCACTTCTGCTTCCTCTCTCCGCCTCCGCCATTATCACTCATGGATGTATAATCACTCCGGTAAAGATATTTCTTCTTCGTCGTGCACGTGCAACCACGCCAAGCAGTCTGCTGCGGTGCCGGCTCCCCCGTGTGTCGAGGTGGTGTAACTACAGTGACTCAGAGAGATGCCGCAGACATCTGCTCTTTCTCCGGTATAAACGGTATATAAAAGGTATAAATCTATACCGATAGACACTTTTATACCGTCACACGGTATATACCGTCATACCGCCCAACCCTACTCCCTAACACTGCATGCATTGATGATTCTCACACAGTCTGCTCCGAGAAAGCAGTTAAATCTCGCAAATCAAACTGTCAACCGAGTCCATCCACTGCTCTCCAAATTAGAACAAATGTGAGAAGAGTTTGTGAATATGTGAGAAGATTGCGCCTGCTCAGCTGTCTACCCTGAGGACCTTGGAAAGAGGATCTCCATCAGTGAGGGACAGAAGACACAGTCAGATCCTTGTTACACGCTTACTAAAGTACTAATTAGAATATCTTTGAAGGGTAGAAAGAGACAGCGAGAGGAGCACATCGCCTGGAGTCGAGGATGTTTTGGACAGGAGCCTGTAGGAAGGGCTTGCTGCTCAGTGAGATTAAATTCAAGAGACACAGGAGATGTGCATGTTTGGATGATCTCCTCTTTCTTCTTTATTTTTTTTTTTCAAAGTCCTTCACAACAAAGGTCTTTACAGGGGTCTCTGAATCCAATGATGAATTTACTAAAGAACGCACTCTTTGATATGATCATTAAAAAAGAAAAAAGGTATATGGATTTTTTCTGCACCAAAATATCTAAAATTGACCCGTGTTGTGTATTTTGTTGAACTGTTCACTACACAAACTTGATAAATCCCTGATTTCATTCATTCCTTTTGCACATGTGTTGGGTTATCCTGCCAGAAGCGATCACTTAGGACACTTTAGGACATTAAGCGATAGACTTTTTAAATCATGGATCAGCCAGCAGCCCCTCTGACACGTCATGTCCCCACCAAACATCAGCAAGACACTGATAAATGTCAAACTGTGGAAAATTCACAGTTTGACAGAGTGACTGACACAATGAAAGTGTCCATAGTGGGTGCAGCTGACTGCAGTGACGACAGCGGTCGTTTAGAGGACGACTTCGTGCTGCTCCATGACGTCACCAACCTACGTCTTGTATTGTTGCTTTGATGTGGAGACCCCTAGTGGCACAAAACTACAAACGGTATGTTTAACAGCAAAAACCTCACATCATTAATGCTGTGTGTATCAAATCTATGTGCTAAAGGCTAGTATAAAACATGAGTTAATCTTGTTTAATTATATTTAAATCAGAAAGTTGCTGAGTTAAATGAAATAGTGTTTCACATTTACACTGTTTTGGCTCCTTGTCTTCAGAGACCTCACTGGAGAAATCTGTCTTTCTTCTCTTCCCTTTTCACTCCTTGAAATAACCATTTAAGAAAGTATTGTTCTCATAATTGAACTTTATATCGGAATGTTTGTGTCACAAATGTCAGTTTAGTTTGTGGTTGCTGCTTTAAAGTTGATCCCTTTATTTTCAGCCTTCTATTACTGGGCAATGAGCAGCTCCATTGGAGCAATGAAGAGTTATTCTTGTTGCTAAGGGCGTCTCAGAAAAAGCCTTTGAGATAGAAAAGCACTTAAAGTCTAAGTGGAGATGCAAAAACAAAGGGTAGATTTCAAAGTGTTATGTTATGTTCTGCTCAGTGAGAAAGGTTATGTGAAATGTAACTGTCATTATTTTTACAACATCATACATAGAAGCTCAGTTAGACTTTTTTTTCTTTTTTTTACAGTAGGTGTGAGAGGAATGGGGGCACATGGTTATGTAAGCTAACTAGGTATTCCTCCTCCCACTGCACATGGTTTAGGTGTTTTTGCTTCAAACACTGAAATAAGTAGGGCATCACTCTGCTACCCCGACTGATGCATGAGTCATTAATAGACCTGCTACTTGTGGTTTTCTCCCGCAACGATTAAAATTCATGAGCCGTCTCCGCAATCTGATTGAAGAGGCTCAGGTGATCTCAGGTAACACCTGCTAAACACAATATTCAGTAGGTCAGCTCTGTTGCCGTCTCTGGATTTAAAAGCGTAAATCTGAATGAATCTGTTGCCACTGCGCGAGTCATTAGCAGGATGGGTTCAAACGGATTATTAGCGCATTAGCTTACTTTCCATCATTTTAATGTGCTTATATTTAACTATTTACTCCACTGTGTGCTGGGCTGGCTTAGTGAGTTACTGAAACAATGGTTAAATTCAAGCCTGTTGCATAAGCTTAGGCTGGTAGTGACCCATTACTAACAAGACATGACATCTGGAGGAATTCTTTTCAGGGTCCTCTTAGGCTTAGAGGCTTTAGTACATTCATTAATGCATACAATGCCAACACAATAATCTTACTAGTCTGAGCTGACTGCGATAAAAGACTCAAGGATGCAAGTGCAATTACTGGTCCAGTAAAGAACACTGAAACATCAGGACCAGTATGATTAACATGAAGCATGTGTTCACTTAAAAGCCGTCTTCATTTGGTATAATTGCATAGTTAATTTTTTCCTCATATTCAGTCATTAAGTCTGTCTCTGTTCATATGTCTGCTGTGCTGTTGAGACAATGAGGACTGACTGCATGGCAAAGTATCAAAGTGAAGTCATGTAACGAACTAGCCAGCCAGCTAGACTCTCTGTGGGGCTCTTAATTCACCCTGACATCCTATCAAAAGTTAACTGTGTTCAAACTTCACAGACTGCCCTCTACAAGCCCGGGGCTCAATCAGCTATGATTGGTTGGTCCTGTGTCAAGCAGGCGCAGATGTGCTCAGCTCTGAATGCTTCTCAGCCGCAGAGAGCGTGAGGGAGGGTTAAAAAAAAAAGAGAGAGAGAGAGAAAGGGCAAGAGAGGACGAAAGGAGAGGGGGAAAAAGTTCTAGAAAGAGGGAATAAGAAAGACAGATAAAATGAGTCAGTGAGACAGAGCTGGAAAGAAAAAGACGGAGCAAAATGACCCACTTTTACAGCACAAACACATACGAGCTAAATATAACTGCTGCTCACTTTGGATCTCGCTGTGAAGCATGTATCCCTGGCACAAAGTTGTTAACGTGCTCTGCTTCAAAAGACACACAGCAAAAAGGAGGACTAAAATAGATGCTCTTCATTTAGACTAACATCTATTAATATTTGATGAGAGACACAAACTTCCTCTATTTGGCCACCGCGACAGGAACTATTGGAGACAAAGGGGAAAGTTTCTGATTTCACTGGGTAATCATTTGTAAGTACGACAGTTTGGTTGTGCAACCAAACAGCAGCAACAGCTACTTACAAACCAGAAATAGTCTGCATACAGACAACAGCAATGTGCAAATACTTTTCACAGCTTATTTTTAGCTTGTTACATTTACGGTGCTTTGAGAGGTTTTATAGTTTTTGATCAATTACTGTTCAACTATCATGATCATTTCTGGAAACATTTTGAGATTACAATGGGCGTGTATTGCACAGAATGTTCAGGCTAGAGTGGGTGACATCATCGGCTAGACTGGGAGAAGATGTCTGGTGTTTTTCTCTTTACACACTCCTCCTGGGCACAAGTTACACTCTACAGACACACCAGGCTTGTAGACAAAGTTATCATCTTTCACAAAATGTGCTCAAAAAAGCAGAGAGACTTACAGAATTTGAACCATGAGCCTCTGAGTCAGGCCAGTTCCATCCAGCGGCCCATTAACTCCAATGCAAAATTTCCACGGGAAGAGCAGAAGTGCCTCTTTCTCTAAGCTCACGAGGATTTCAAAAATAGGAGCCAAAGACAACCATATCAAGATGGTCTGCTTCTTGCTACTGTTTTGTCTCAATAGGCCCAAATGTGCGGACCATCACCAAGGCAGAAAATCACCCTCATCCTCTGACACTGGAAAGTCCCACCAGCAAAAAGGTGACATGCACCCTACTGCTGCACCATGAAGGGTGGCTTTATCATCTTATGATTATAAGTTTAACACTGAAACATGCCTCATGACAGGCAGCCATTATGTTCATCACTAGCTATTCACTGACACAATCAAGTGAGTGACATAAGTGAGGGCTATACTGTCTTGTTAGTTTTTGTCAGTTGGTGTGTAGGGTACGTGACTTAGAAGTAAGTAAAGGTCCTTTCCTGGAACAGATCTGCTCCACCAACCTCAGCAGGAAAGGACTTGGTAATAAACTCCCGGGACATTTCGGTTCTACTCGTAGTACCAGACGGCATCAGGAGAACAGATTTCATATTTGTTATTTCAACTTAAAAGTTCTGAGACGTTGGTATATGGTGCATTGTCACTGTTTCCTGCTGCACCCCTCTCTGACCTAACGTGTCAGAGGGCAGGGAGGCACTCTCCCACACCTACACCTGGCAGCACAATGCAACACACACGCAGGATGACAGCTCCTTAATGTCAAGTCTTCAGACAGAGATGATCGTGTGTTTAATTAGCTCTGTCTGTGCAATATGTGACAATATGTGGTTCACCTGCCATGCTGACAAGGATCACATCCCCGGGGCATTCTCAAAGTTTCCACAAGGCAATTTTCTAGTCGGCTTTGTTGCTATCACCCCACAGAACACTTGCATTGTAAGAAAGAAGGTGAATAGTTTGACTGATTTTGGCCTTCTCCTTTAAGTTATTCCGGACTGCTACCCAGCTGCTTTCAGGCCACAGTGCTCTAAGTGAAGGATGACACCTATTAGTATCTGATTTATATCAATTATTCCATCCTGGCTCAGCCTAGTGGAGCAGAGTGGAGAGTACTAGAATAGGCTACTCTTCAACACCCTTTAATACAGCGTAGAAACACATTTTCTATTAGAGCCCATCTCCTATTGCACCTTTAGAGATGTCACAGAATCACCTCTGCAGCACTGCTCCACGATAATGACACTCTTCACCTAACACTGACTCCCTCCATCTGTGCCCACTGTAACACAAACTGTCTCAAACTGTCTGCAGCTTCAATCAGTCAGCAGAACAGAGCCCAGAGAACTTCATGGTCATCAGGGACCATGGCTGACATGCTGCCAAGTTTCTGCACTCAACACAACGGGGGGCCAAATGTTGCAGAGTATTCACAAAAAGCACAAAGGTTGACATTTGATCGAGAGAAGAGAGGCGCACAAAAGCGTGGAAGTGCTTTGTGGTAGAAAGAGCGACGAATAACTGGAACATTCAGCAATATATATCTCTTCCCTTGGGTTTAATTTGTCTGATGTTCATACTTCATGAAGGTCGATAAAGCTGCTGTTTACAGAAGGTTTTGTTCTGCCCTGTTTGGTCACAAAGACAAGAACTGGCAACGTCAACTAGGTTAATGTTGCAGTGCATTAAAAAATCAACAACTTCTAAATAGAGGCCAGATGCCACTGTGAATTTGCCAAGACAACACAAAGTTGCACTCTTCTACCCATTACGTCTTCCCTCATCTGCATAAACATTGCATCTGAATGTGGAAATCTACACCCATTCCCTCTTTAGTCGCTGTGAATGTGACACTGTGCCAAGTGAAAAAATGGCAGACAGCATGTAGCAGGATTCAAGTCGATTGAGCACAAGCATCCCGAGGCTACAGGTGACACTTCAACACAGTGAGGAAGAAGTCTTAGCGCAGGTGTGACATGAAGAGGGAAACAAGTTCACAAGACTGTGGTGCTTTAAAGTTTAATTTGACTTCTCCACTGAGCTCAGAATTTAGAAACATCCATATTATAATCCTGTATTCAATTGAAATAGGTAAGTTATGGTGTTGTTTTCTTTAAGAATAAGGAAAAAAAACTGGTTAGCTGAGCATAATGATCAGAAACAGGGAAGCAGTTCACTTGACTCGAGTCAAAAGGTAACAAAATCCAACTAACACCACATGCTTTAGCTGGTTTGTCCACACAGAAAGCCAAGTGGTAAGTTACGCAAGTTAGCTCCTAGCTCCAAGTTAGCTACCTCCTTTTATTAATTAACAATAGTGCTTTTGTAACTGCCAGGACTAGTGCAAATGTCTGCTATGAAAACACTTATTGTTATTGTTATTATTCAGGTAAAGCTTCAGTAATACAGCACCATAGCAAATAATAGTAAAATAAGCTTTCTAACATTATAAGAATTCATATTACTGTGCCTTTTTTGTTGCTTTTTATTTGTTGCCGTGGTGTGAACCCTTTTTTTGGTGTTTTGGTTATGAGAGTCCATTCCCACACAGTCTGGGTGAAAACAAGAAAAAAAAACAAGCCAGTGTTGCATGAGAACAAAGTGACTGTCAGGTGTATCCGCCAGAGCAGCAGGCCCAGCTGGATCACCTTCCCTCAGATGCTTTTCTCTCAAGCTGACAGCGAGACAGAGTGATGCAAGCTGCACGAGCTGAGAGTACTCAGTCCAGAGAGAGAGAGCCCATAGAGCTGTAATGAGTAAACCTTTGGCATTTGTTAGGCAGATTCATCCAGGTACTTATAGATGACTGTATATCAATCCTGCAAGAGTCTCTCTGCAAGTCTTTTAATGGGGAGAAAAGTGTTAGAGGTGAACGTTCACATGGCTAGAGGACAGGTCTGTGCCCACTACTTCTATTTAGATTTTCTATTTTTATTTTCTGCTTAGCTCTCATTCTAAATTCCAGGCAGCAGCACTTTAGTGTGGTACATCAAAGATGGCTGTGGGTCCACCCAAGGGATGATTACACAACACTGCTCTCCCGTGACATTTGCAACATCTTCTGTCATCTAAATCCCATTCCTGCTGAGTAAGGTTGGGAGGATGCTCCTTCACCACAGCGACTCCTGATTAACTTGACAAAGATGTAATCCTATTCCACCGACTGGAATACACATGTTTATTTTGCTAATGCTATTCCTGGGCTCGATCCTGTGGATGGATGTGGAATGAGTTTTCTGAATGGGTGCACAGGCAAGCAGAGCAGGGCAGGACATATCAAGGAGGCCGGATGCACAGAGGCAAGAAAGAAGGAGTGAATGAACAACCTCAGCCACAGGGGTAAACACTGCTGTGGCTGGACAGCAGCCCCAGTCTTTGGCTCTTTTCTAAGTGCATGTGTATCTACATTCAGTCCATGCTTCTAATCACATGTTCGTTTGTGTCTACACGAAGCCATCGCCGCCCACAGCTGCCCTAAGGTCATGTAGGCTTTATCAAAGCCTGCCTACAGTGACATAGAAATGACCCCTGGTGTACCAGCATCAGAACTGTTGTCGTATAGTCTTACACCTCTCCGGACAAATTTCTGACATCGGATTAGGGATCTGTGTCCAACCACGTCTGTAATTTTCGGACACGACATCTATTCCTCTTTAAGTTCACACAGCACTTTTCACACGTACAACCACAGACTACATAGACTGTCTGAATGTTAAACTGCACATTTAAAGAATACCATATCTCTGAGATTTTTCACTCATCCTTCCAGAGAGGCTGTTCAGAACATCTGAAACACATGCAGACCAGTTCTTCTCCAGCCTAATGCAGCTCCACAATCAGTATAGTAAGGCCTAAATATACCACCAGTCCTTGAGCCGTGGCTTCGTCCATGTCAGCTGTTACGAGGCAACAGCACTTGTGACAACGATGTCTCCGACCATGCTGAGGGCTCGCGGCACAGCAATCTAAATCTTTGTCAGTGATGATGTACGATTGCAGGGCATAATTAGCGCAATCAAAAGTGAGATGAATGTGTCTTTTTTATCTGAGATTAGTTGTTACTGTGACTGAACGCCTACTGCTCATGCACATTATTGAAGCAACAAGAGACGCTGTCTCTTGTCTCTTGTCATGCATCTCCAGCAGGTACAATAGCTGTGTAAGGCAAAGCCACACAACCTCTAACACACAAATACACATTCCTTCTCTTGCAAAAAAAGATGCTCCCACATGATGGAAATGTTCCTTGAAACAGACGTATGAATGTTCACACCATTTAAAACACTGAGTAAACCTCACTTAGTCTTTACCAGCTTTAAAGTATCACCAGGACAGAGTACTGCACTACAAATTTGCGGAGTATTTGTACAGAGACGGACTTTACCAAACACATAGAGCTTAAGAAGTAAAAATGTCTTTCAAAATAAAGCTTGTATTGCGAGGTTTTGTGGGAGACACTCTCCAAAGTTCTGGGTTCTCAAAGAGCTTATTGTCTTCTCATGTGTTGTAAATTATTAAAGTGCTGACCTATATTCTCTCTTATAGGGGTTGGTGGAGCACTGGAACAGAAAACAGTGACACTGCAGGGTTGCGATTTTTCTCAAACGTCACATCTCTCTGATATTAAAAAGTGATGTGATGCTGCAGTGAGCCGAGTCCGTCCACAGGGACAGCTTTGCTTTTACCACAGAGAAATAAGCGAAAACGGTTCTAATTAGATCACAGGGCTTTTTAGCCAACTGTGGCAAATTTAGAAATGGAGATCAGAGTCCTCCGTCCAGCTGGAGCTTTATCTCCAGTCAGTGAGGATGGTCTTAGTGGGACGAGGAAAGAAATACAACAAAGACAGGGTGATTCTCAACAATGTTTTGCATGCTTTACTGGACACAAAGATTATTTGATTGTCCACACTCACAGCTACGAAGGTGTCACAGCGATAAAAGACTAAGAAGAAGAAGAAGACTAAGATTTGCATTCAAAATCTTCTTAAGTAAAAGTACATATATATTACAAGCAAAGTGTATTTTAAGTATTCAAAGTAAAAGTAATTATACTGCATAAAAAATGGTCTCTGTGAGCGACGCATTATCAAAATGAACTGTATTAGACTGTTAATGCTATAAGGCATCATTGTGTAAGTCTTGTGTTGTTTGAGCAGATGGAGATGGACCTCCAGGTAGGTGCTGGAGAGTCAGGGTCCCACACAAAGGGTCACAAGATAAATCTGTGCAGCTGTGAGATGATGAATGGGAAAGGAAGGACATATCTTCTTATAAATCTGAGATGTGACAGGGCGCCCTGACCAGACAGTGCATTTTTGTAAGGCACCAGGGTAGTGTGCTGTATAAGCAATGAGTTTATGAAAAATCCAATCCGGAAACTATCGCTTTCAAAGAAGGGGACAGTATAAACAAGTGTGTAATATACTATTTCCCTCTGAAGTGCAGCGATATACAAGAATGAAAAAAATAGAAATGCTCAAGTAAAGTACAAGTGAGTTAATTCTCACTGGCTGAGAACTATCACCACTGTCTTCAGAGAGAAAGCATTATATCAAAGCCACACTGCTGCTCATGCAAAATCTGACCTTGTGTATTTAGAGATGCAGCTTTTTTTGTCTTAGGGTTTTTTTTCTCCCTAATTCTGGCGAACATATTAGTTATTGCAGCTTCAGTGAATAGAGACCTGACTCATATTCATCTCTTGCAGTGACACAAGTCAGTGAATCACGACTGAATGCAGCGAGCTGCCCCATAGATGCTTGAGTTGCTCAAACAGTACCGACGCCGTGTTTCACACTTTGCGTTTGCATTTATGCAGCGGTGAGATATAAAAACAAAAAAAGAACAGAGAGGGCATATTCTGCTTTCTGAGGTTGTGCTCTAATTACACCATCTCTGGCATCCTACAGTAACAGCTGAGAGCGGTGATAACCCTGTAAGTTCTGAATATGAGCCTATGGGAAGCAGTTAGATGGCATTGATGAAGCGGTGGCAAAACTTTTGAATTTCATGGTTACAGAGGGGATAAAGTAAAATTTCACCCTGACTATTTCATTTAAAAGAAGTGGCGCTCATCCTGGATGGGATGAGGAAGGGAGGATGAGACGGATAAAGCCGGATAACACATAAAGCATTCAGCTCTGGAACAAAGTGTGCATCTGCAGGCAGCTTTCGCTCTGAAAGATGAATCTCAAGAGATGCATGAATGAGACTGTTCGAGGCGATATGCTGGAGGGGATGGCAGTGTTATAGCTGCTGCTGCTGCTGTTCTCACTGTTAATCATTAAAGACATATATCAAGCTTTGAAACGTTTGGGAATTTCTTTACACCTATAGGTCGGGACATAAAGGTGTTACAACATCCAAGCAAGAGAAGGTGCAACTTGCAACACATTTCTTGTGGGTATGGGAAGCTTTCAGGTGGTCCACGAGTAAAATAAAATATTTACTTGAATTACAGAAAACAAATGATTTCTATGATCACTGATTTCAAAACTCAGCCTATGAACAATCTAGTAAAACACAACAGAGTTCATGGGAAAGAAATAAAAAAAACATCCATGGCTTCACATGTGTGTATTCCTGGCCCTCGACGTGGGAAAATATGAGAGGTATTCTGCAGGACAACAGCAACGGTCTGCATGCAGATCCTCACATTCTGTTTAATCTCTGCCTTAAAAGGTTAATGTCTGACTGGCAAACACAACATCCAAACACACATATATAAATCTCAGAGGAGGAACGTGAGAGACAGCCTCAGGTCAAGCTGCAACAAAACATATGTGGATGCTGGTGTTTGCATAAAATGAGCTGTATAATGGCTGTCAGGGATGAATAACCTGATCTATGGGTGCAGGAATGTAGGAGTGCCAGTCTCATACCAGTCACACCTGCACGGGCAAACACACAGGAAAAAAGACAGACTGAAAGAGCCTTTGACGGAGATAGCTAGTCCCACTGCATGCATGTGGCA
>OMNW01008811.1:16818-28323 GCA_900303245.1 Selene dorsalis
TCTTTGTTGAATAAATAAATAAATAAATATAACGTTGCCCGGTCCAATATGACGTCGACGCGACCAGCGGACCAAGGGGGCGTTTCATTTGTGGGCGTGGCTTGTGGGAGTAAAGAGGCCGCAGCCGGAGCCTTCTCGGTGGCAGACAGTGCAAAACATCGCTGAGATTAACAACTGGCGTCATTTAAAGGGGGGGAGATGTTGGTCACGTGGTGTTATTAGCTTCCTGTTTACCGCCTGTTGTACTCTCAGGCTGTCGTACACAGATTGCAACACATCTCTCCGCTGCTGGGGCTGTCGTCCGCTACCACAACAACAGCGTTTAGCTCCTGCAGCCACAGGACTGACTTCTGTACAACTTTATTTCGTTTGCTGTCATGGTCGCGGTTTCCAAGGAGACATGAAGACGTGACATTGAGGAAACGTGAGCAGGCCGGGGAGGATCCAGCAGGTTTCCTGACTGCAGCTGACTGGAACTTCGGTTAGCTGGTGCGGAGAAGCGGCCACCATTTCGCCTTATGTCAGACACGAAAACAAAACGGCGGTGATGTGGTGGAGGACTACACGGGTCTGAATTTGTGTCAAATGTGTTTCCGAGGGTTTTGGATTCGCGGAAACGACAAACCTATGCTTGGAAAGTAGCCCGAGCCAGTCTCCTAGCTAGCTG
Source organism: Selene dorsalis (assembly GCA_900303245.1). Taxonomy (NCBI): domain Eukaryota; kingdom Metazoa; phylum Chordata; class Actinopteri; order Carangiformes; family Carangidae; genus Selene; species Selene dorsalis. The sequence goes on from OMNW01008811.1 coordinate 17,486, forward strand.
TGCTAACTCCAGTAGCTGCAGCAGCCGCCGTGGTGAGTGTGTGAGTGGCTCGGCTGGCTGGCTGGCTGGCTGTGCGGGCTGGCTAACAGCTTCTTGTCTGGAGTTTGGAGCAGTTCGCCGGTGCCCTGAATTCAGGAAGACTTCCCGGCTCCGGCCCCCTCAAGCGGGCAGTCAGGAAGAAGCTGGCTGGGAGGGGATGGCCTGGTCGGTCTTCCCGATCCAAAGGACAAGGTTCTGCGGTGTTTGAAGGAGGTCGAGTTCGGCTAGAGGCCACCGTCTCTGGTCGAGGCACTATGATGGCCGCCTCCCCCTCCTCCGCGGCCGGTGGTTTCACGGCGTCAGGGCTGTCGGCCAGAAAGAGCGAGGAAATAGCGGATTTGATAGATTTGTTTTCCAAGACGCAATACAGAGCGAAGGAGGTCACTCCTCGGGTAAGACTGGACTCGTTTTTCAGTGTGTTTTAGCCACCTGTCAACCTGTCTGTCTCGGTACTCCATATAGACTCGGTTCATCTAAAGTGGCCTTACAGATCAGTGAAATAACTTAAACGCCAGGTCGTGATTATTGATCTTTTACAAACCTCATGGAGCCACAGCTTGTTTCTTATGCATCGTCTCCATCAGACAGCACTTTTTTTTTCGTTTTTATGTGTAGACTCTGCTCACTGCCTCACACCGGGGGTTGTTTTGGTGCGTGTTGGTGTTGCTTCCCTGTCCTCTACACACATTCATATCTGACATGAAGTATTTAATAGTTTTTTTAGTACAGAATCTCTTATCCCTTTTCACAACAGTTCTCAAAACACACAGGTGTGTTTAGGTTTTGAATGCAAATTGGGCACTAAAATGCAAACTGGCACTTGGCCGGTAGTTATGGGAGTCTGCATCAAGGTAAGTAATCATGTGGCACAAACCTATGTGAATCTATGTTCGCTGACTGATCACATCTTATTTGTTTATTGGCATGGCAACAAGTTACAAGTATAAAATAGACAGTAGTCCACCTAATTACAACCTTTTATATAGATTACTAGGGTTGTAATAACACAACCTGGATGGAAGGGATGGAAATGGACGCCTTATCCCTGCACAAAAATTGTTGAAACTCTGTGGAAGCGTTCTTTATTGGTATCTAAGGAGATGGGCTTCTTTCCAAACTATGAAGTAACGCTTGTTTTTGTTTTCCTTCAGGTGGAGGCGATAGAGAAGCGCTGTCTGGAGCTATTTGCCAGAGATTACAAGTACAGTGTCATCCACAACCCCAATGGAGAAGTATGTGGCCATTACCCTCGGCAGATAGTTTTCCTGGAGTATGAATGCCCAGATGGCGAAAGCGACAGGTACTTCACCACTGTCCAGCTAGTCCATCATTTTCCAATACAAAGTCCAGTCCACTCAGTGACCTATTATTTGGTTGTTTATGTTACCCCTGTAATCATGCACACCTGTGGTGCAAGGAGCAAAGGTCAGCTGCCATCTCGGCCTCTGTGATCACGTCCAGAAAGCAGAGGAGTGACGTCACTGTGCTGTCACACAAGGTCACATTGTTGCTGCAAATGGCAATTTGCAGTGACTCAATAAATCCTTGTTTCTCGCTGCTGTTTAACAATTTCCTAATATCCATGCTCCAAAAGGAATTACTTTAGCACAGCAGTAAAAAAGTTATTCACAACAAAGCCATAGTATTGGCTGGCAAATCCTGCTTGTTTGTAGAAAAGTTGACCTCCCAGCAGTATGTGTTCATTTTTTGGTCGCTTCCTGCAGTTCCCAATGTGTCAAAACGAAAATGTAAATGGGAAGTAAGATTTAAGTTATTCACAGCAGTGCTATTTGTTTCGAGACAACTTTATTTTTGTAGTGAAACAGATTGTCTATCTTTATAAATTTCACTACCAGAAATGTCATATTATTTATCAAGTGTAATATCATGTCCATATCAGTGGTCAATAGCCACAAGGGGGCGATAAGGCTGAAATCCTCTGTCACTGTGTATTATTGTTCTACACATTGTGATACTGTCAGTTTTCTAGGAAGTAAATCCAAAGAAACTATGGATAAAACCCACATATTTTCTGGTGTCAGCTTCTCAAGTGTCATCATAAAACAGTCCTGCTATATATTGATATGCAGTATTGCATACATGCAATGGCTGTATATTTGCAGACATATTGATAATATATCTGTATCATATTTTGTTAGTACCACTGCATAACCTCAGTTTGTAAGTCATAATCCATCTATGGTCATTTTTTCAACCGTTTTCTGATAATAACAGCTGGTTAAAAAATCAGCAGCTGAACAGGTAACAGATAGTAGGCCTTTTTTGTTTCCGTTCCACTAAAACAAATTTGAAAAGTTAAAAGGGCCCAAAAAGCAAAGGGTAAAAATTTTACATGGTGATCTGCCAATGACTGATGTGAATCATCATTGATTGTTAGTACTGAGTTGATTACCTTAAATGTTCACATGATTAACATTTCGATTAATCACTCAACTCCTGTTTGTTGTCTCTGGAAACACTTTGCTGATTGTAATGAAAGTATTAATGGTTGTTTAAATCACAATCTGTGGCCGAGGTCCGAAGATAAGAGCAACTGATTATGTTGGGGGTCGGCGGGGGGCATGTTTTTTCAGAAGTTGCAACACTGTGCAGTTAACAATTGTTGATTTCAAGTACTTTATAATTACATTGTCTATATAACGTACTGAATGAGGTTAAGTTACACAGTGTAATGGAAACCACGGTGGTTTGTGTGTACGCAGGTTTGAGAGCACAGTACAGATCAGTAAACTGCAAGACCTAGTGAACCGGAGTAAACTGGCTCGCTGCCGAGGGAGGTTCGTCTGTCCTGTTATCCTCTACAACGGCAAGGTACTGCTACACCACTGTCACCTACACACTGTCTGTTCTGCCACTACTACTACAACTTCTACAACTATTACCACTACTACTACACAGGCAACGTGCAGTAAATATTCTGTATAAACAAACCAACAAAAACAAGGAATTAACAGGGAGCAAACACACAAGTATGAACAAGACAATGGGCTTAAAGGTTAGCGAGCTAAAAAGACTAGTCTTGAGCTTCAATTTAAGAATCGAGGTTGGGGGAGCACATCCAGTTTCGTAATGTTTGAACAGCACCTGCAAAAACCTTCAGCCAGAGAAGTAATAATCAACAGATTCATAGATGAAGAAAATCATTGTTAATTGCAGTTTGAAAACAGTCACTGCTGTTAGATGCAAGTAAAATGCAGAAGACTGAGTGTCCTTATTGCCTGTAGGTTTGAGATGTTCACCATTTTAATTACAAAACCCCCTGTTTGAGTTTAGCTTGGGACTTTTATATAGGCCCTTCACATAACCCTGCGACTCTCAAAACAAGGTGCTTAGAAGTCTTAGAGAAACTGAGGAACTCCTTAGTTGACATTGCAAACAAAAGAGCTTGTGAATCACACCTGTTCCAGCTCTAGGAATCTGAAAATAACTTATATTAGTCACACAAATGCACCCCGATTTTGTTATTTGAAACACATAGATTGTTTTTCTGTGTGTTTACAGACGATGTTTGACCTGTAATATTACATTCCCACGGCTGGTTATGGAGTTAAAATAAGAAATACCAAAGAGTCACCTCATCTTAGCTTGACATTTCCAGATTTCTGTGGCTTCCACTTCCTGTTTTTCATGTTGTGGTCCCACATGGTGATGTGAACAATCAAATAAAACATCTTTGTATTCATTGCAGCATATTTGCCGGTCATCCACTCTGGCAGGCTGGGGGGAGCTGTACGGACGCACAGGCTATAACTACATCTTCTCAGGTACACACGCAAACACACACGCATCATAAATTTAGCAGAAACAGGGGAAGTTGTGGCCGACTTCTTTTCCATGTGAGGTTTCAGTTCCACGCATCTATTCTGACCCATGAATAGATGCATCAGCTAACAGACAGCTGTCAGACTTCTCCTATTGGGACTTACTGTTCCCTGAAACAGACAGAGGGGACAGCTTCATTCAGGCTCACCAAGCACACTGAATCTAAAATAATTTGTGTATATTAACTATCATATGATCAGAATATGATATACATTTTTAACAAAAAAAATCCAGTTAAGCCTTGAAAGGAAATAGGTAAACGTGTAATTCCATCCATTGTGTTAAGAGGGAAACAGGACATTTCTTATTCTTCAGGTTGATGCCATTCTTGCCATCCATTCATCACGCTGCCCAGCCTGTTCTTTTTGCATGGACTTCAGCAGTGGGTCCGAAGCATGAAACCTGTAGTGTCCCTGTACTGACTGGTGACGGGTGATGCCATTTTGCATCTCGCAGCTATAAAATCAGGATTTGATCATATGTGGTTCAGACATATACTAGGTTTAGACCTGGTCTTGTTTCCTGCACTGAATGCTGAGTGGATAAAAGCTGTGACTCCTCCCTCAAGTCTGTTTTTATCTGTGTTTGTTCTTTGTTGTTTTGGTTGTCCGTTTGTTTTTGGGTGTGTGTTCTGTTTTGTTTGAGTGACTAGTCCGGTGAGTGTCAGTTTAGATAAAGAGAATGGGGTGTTTGGGACTTGGGGAGGGAAGATATGAAACTTTGAGAAATATTGAATTGATTGATCGTTTCAGTCAATTATTGAAATGGTAGGTGGTGGAGACTTTCGGCTTTGGCTGCTTTCTCCAGTGCCATTGTTTCAAGGCTCATGGTGACACTGCAAAACACAGTTTGGCTCTATGAACTGTATCACTGTAAACCTGATACACAGCTCTTTGTTGTCATTTTTCACATCGCTGAAGCGAGGACAATCTGTCCCTGTCACTCATTTTGTAATTAGCTCAGATCAAGCAGAGCAGGAACAATAAAACACCCTCAGACATTCTTCATTTCCAGTGAATGAAATAATTTGCAAATGAGTTATTGTATATATGTGACATGTTTCCTTGTCTAAAAATAACTGGACAAGCTGGTGATTTTTGGAGCTGGTACCTCATGCTCATCTTTTGTGCTCGTTTCTTTCGTAGGGGGCAGTGATGACACGTGGACAGAATCAGAGGAGGTTCCAGAGGACGACAACGCAGTCAGGTGATCAAATCACTTTGACTAGACAAACATCAGACTTCTGTCTGTAATAATGATCCCTTCCAGTTATCTATACTGCTAATCCTTATAACGTTGTTGGAACCGGTCTCAGCCGATGAGGCGAGGATGGGGTGCACTGTGGTGCCCCTGTTTGTAATCACAATAACATAAGTAATGAATTATTTGAATTTGAAAAATTATCATTTTTCTCCAAAGGGAAACATCTACCTGAGAACAGACTTTTTTCTTCCAGTTGTTTTCTTATCTAATTGTCTTTGTCCCTCTCGGTCCAACTGTCCTCAGGAATGGGGACTCCCAGCTCTTTGACAAGGTTCGAGGCCATGACATTAAGCTGCTGCGGTACCTCTCAGTCCGCTACATCTGTGACCTGATGGTGGAGAACAAGAAAGTTAAGTTTGGCCTAAAGTGAGTAACAGCATTCACACTTAAAGCTATTTAGGTCAGTGTTTCCTCTGACTCACATCTGAACCCAGCGGACCTACTGACTCAGTGTATTTGGTTTTTTTTGTGTGTGTGTGTTTTTTTTTTTTTTTGTAAATTCTACCAAGAGAATTAATTCTCTTGGTGCTGGTGATTGTGTTGACTCAAGATCTAGTTGAAATCTTCAGCGTGTTAGATCTAATGTGGGACATCAACAAGGTGAAGTGGTGTCAGGGGTTGGTAGTGAAATTAGATTGGAGGTGCGGGTTAGTGACGCCTCTAACGAACACTCAGACATGACCTACAGTCAAGAACTGCTGATTTCCATGAAGCCAAAGGGAGAAACAGAGTCATCTCAAATAATTTAGATCTCCACCAGTCTATAGAGATAATTTAGCTTTTTAAATTTTCCTGAAAGTTATTGTGCAGTTAAGAGGACCCCAAATTCTCTGTTTGTGCCTTTCCGTGTGATGTAAAAACAAACCAAAACCAATCTGAATAACAACTGACAACCTAAAGGAAGTAACTTGAGTCCATTCTATGTAAATCATGGTGAATGGCTTGATAGAACATGTCACGTCAAGTTATATTGGCCGATAAAACTAAAGATGAATTGTCTGGGAACACACAGAACTGAATGCTGTAAAATGTCTCTGAATGTCACCAACATATAACCGTCATTACAAAGGTGAAGCAGCAGCTACTGGAAACACTTGTCTGAGGATATTGCTATAATAGTGTCTGGCTGCAGTTTCTCTTTGCATATGTATCAAAACATACTCAGTTCTGACATTATGTTACAGGAAGTTTTTTGTGTATTTAAATCCTGTTTGTTTGTGGTCTGTGTTATTCTGTGTACAGTGTGACATCCTCTGAGAAGGCGGACAAGGCCCAACGCTATGCAGACTTCACCTTGCTCTCTGTGCCTTATCCAGGTAAACAATTGCAACAGATTTTTTTAAAAAGACTTTGTTTATTGGTTAAAAAATGACACTGACAAAAATATTCAGAGCTTTTGCAGTGACACTTGAAATTTAGCTAAACAATGGTTATATCTTACAGACAGGTCAGGGAAAATCCTCCCTTTGAGACTTTGGTAACATTTCACTGTTTGAGTGACCGAGTTTGATGTTGAACCATATGATAACATGATGATTTTCTCCTTCTCTTTATTCAGGGTGTGAATTTTTTAAGGACTACAAAGACAGAGATTACACAGCCGAGGGCCTGGTGTTCAACTGGAATCAGGTAAAGAATCTGCTCAGTCAGCGTTACCACGGGAGTGGGGATGCAGATTTTAACCAGTTTCCTTAATCGATAGTTTAACATTACCCCAACCCTAACCCATCAATATTCGGTTAATCATTCAGTGATTTTGAAAATACAGTGATGTCCAAGGCTTCAGTGGATTAGATCAGCTCATGATACAGGTTGTGTGACGGTGACATGAATCAGATGTGAAGGCAAAGACATAACATCTTTGTAAAACTCTCTATCTGTCAGCGCAGAAAAAAACATGAAATAAAGAAGCGTTCTTCGCTCCAACATCAAATTTACTTCTCTTCATTGATGAGTTAAGAATTGTTGTATTAAAGTAACTTGTCTCTGCTGTATTAATGTGATATCACTGTGTCTCTGACAGGACTATGTGGATGCTCCTTTGACAATCCCTGTGTGCTTTACTCAGAACTTGAATATTGACTGGGGTCAATACCAGGTTAGTGCCTCTATCTATTCAACTCTTCTCTACCCTCCTCTACTCTACTCTCCTACACTCTACTCTTTATGATGTCTCTGTGTCCCCTGTTGTTCAGCCCTAACCCATAATTCATAACTGACACTGTACACATACAATAATAGTTCTAGTGTGACTCGCACTGTAAAGTCAAACAGTGTTCACATCCACATAACCATAAGAAACATTGATATCAGACATTTAGTTTGGTCAAAAAAGACCCAGACGGTGTTTTTTTAGGCTATATAAAGGGAGCAGTACATAGTGATGGTCTTATTTGTATTAACTCTGTATTCACCCCTCTGCCTGCCTGTGTGTGTGTGTGTTGATCAGTCATGGGACCTGGTGGAGCAGACCCAGAACTACCTGAAGCTACTGCTCCACATCATCAACAGTGATGGTAGGTGGTGCTTGTGTATCAGTGCACTCACGGTTCAGACGGTCCACGTAGACGGGTCACAAAGAATGTCCCCACCCAGTATTACTATGGTGTTCCTGACAAAGTGCTTCTCGAGTATATTTTACATACCTATTCATAGTGCATTTATGATCTTTATAAAAGGTTGCTGTTGGTCTTGTTAGTGATTGTGTGTGTGTGTGGTTTCAGATGAGAGTGGCCTTCTGGTACACTGCATATCAGGCTGGGACCGGACACCTCTGTTTGTGTCCCTCCTCAGGCTCTCCCTGTGGGCAGTAAGTTCTTACCCCTTCTCCTTTTGTTTTGTTTTCTTTAATTTCCTTTATTCTGCCTCTACACATGAATCTACTCATTTACTTACGTAAATCCACTTGATTAACACATGATTTAGTTACCCTCCTCTGTATGAAAACTCAACTTAAGTGGCTCTCTCATGTCATAAAATTGCAGTCGGAAGTCGTAGGAAGTGCTTTTCAAACTGTGCTCAGATCTGTATGGCATGCTGTGGCTGATTGATCTTTTTGAAACATGAGGTGTTTAGGTGTTTGACCTGCTTCTGTCACATCACAGGACGGTGCGGTGCACGCCAGCCTGGAGCCAGCCGAGATCCTGTATCTGACGATCGGTTATGACTGGTTCCTCTTTGGGTAAAAATCACCACTTTCATTATATCAGGACTTCCATGTGATGAATCCTTTAGAGGTGCTTTTTCAACTTCTTGGCACCTTGTTCTTGTTTTAGACACACCTTGTTATTTTGTCACACACAGTTGAAAAGACTTTGGCTCTGATTTTAACCATATCTTTTACACTCGCACTTCACATTCTCTCTCACACACACACACATATGCACACCTGCGCACATTCACACACTTGATTTCCCCCTTCATGATTACCAGTATAAATCAGCTGAGTCGTATTAGGACTCCAGGTTATTTCTGGAATAATCTATTGATTCCTGTACTCTTTGGTCATTAATGCCGCCCCAAACAGTTGTAATCACTACTGTTCTCAAAAGAGTATAGTAGGTTATGCACCAGTGCTTGTGCATTTTTGGAATAAGCAGTGTGTATAGGTTAACGGAAAAAATTATATTTAATATTTCTCACAATGAGCCCAGTGAAATCCTTGGTTTATGTTTGGATTGTCTGAGTTAAAGAGCCTATTAGTACCAATAAAAAAGCCTGTTTCTCACAGAGCCAGTTATTTTTTCTGAGGTTGTAAGATTTAAGGTTGTACTCTTTTGTCTCTGTGACAACACAAAGGTTCATTGGTGATTTGTTGTGAAACATTTTAACTTTTAAAAAAAAATGGATATCGTCCATATTTTGACTGACTGTCCATGATTCAAGTAGAAAGATTTAGGAACACAAGTCTTTGCATGATCATCATGGGACTTCATGGAATAGTTTCTTGACTAAAATAATAGTGCAGTCCATTTTTCTGTTTGTTTCCAGTCACATGCTGCCAGATCGACTCTCCAAAGGGGAGGAGGTGAGTTTATTTTATCTATATAGGTTATTTTGTCTGCAATGATGATGACATAGGTTTCTGTCGGTCAGAAACAGAGTTTTATGTGTTACGCCATAATCCAACTGAATAGAATAAATAATTTCAGATTGTAAGGCATTCATAGCAGTGGTGTTGAGATGAAGTCAGCAGAGCTTGATGTTCAGATCAGGTTACACTGGAGGTTAATTGGAGAAAAGGTGTCAGTGGTCTGATTCATCAATGATGACAGCAGTGCGGTGTAGCTGTGATGTGTTTCTTTGAGTGACTTCAATAAATGGTGCAGTTTCCTGCTCTGATCAAAAACTCTTCTTGTCCCTCAGATTTTCTTTTTTTGCTTCAATTTTTTGAAGCACATTGTCTCAGAGAAGTTCTCTGCTGTTAAGAAACAGAGGTATGTACCTCCATTTATCTCACTGTTCTCTTATTATCAGTATCTAATCTTCACTAGTTTTGAATCATCTGATGTCACTTCTTCTTTTTCTTTCAGAAGGAAGAACTCCCACTTCAAAGACAGTGAATTTACTGTGGACGACCTCTGCCAGTTAAGTAAGTCAGATTCTGACACAGGCCTGTACAGAACCTCTGATGGATGTAGTTCATTGAACATTCAAATTAATTTTCCTGAATTAACACAAATGTATACGCAATCTAAATATTTGACTCCACAGTCTTTGTCTGTCTGGGGGAAGAGTTAGGGTTAGTTTACAATCCTAAATTGGTTTGAACGAACTGTGTATGGACAAAAAAGACATGGAAATATGGACTTGTGTTAGTACATGTTTTGAATAAAAGTTATAAACTTATTATTTATTTATTCACAAACTTTTTATTGATTGAATTTAAAGGAAAATAATAGTTTAGGGAGCTTATATGAATTTTATATTTACCATGATTTTCCTTTTGAACTCCATACATTTATTAATGCACAATTTGCAACCTTGTTTTGAAGAAGTGTTCAGTGTTGAGCTTTCTGTTTGGGTGCAGAATCGAGGGATCGTGGCAGTGTGACCAGTCTGAGCAGCGAGTTTTCCCTCATTACAGAGGAGGCCGGTGGTGCCTCCAGCCTCACCAATGACAGTGTGGACCTGTTCTCCAGCCAGCCCCATGCCTCCAGCTGGTCAGTATCACAGACAAAAACACACACAAAAGTGCACACTAAATTCAGCAATTAGAATAGTGTTTGTGGAAGACTGACGTTTTTCTTTCTTTGCAACAGTGAGAAATGGTATAAACTTCATGTCTCCTTAAATGAACGTGGCTATGATTGTTTGTTTATGTCAAAACATAACAATACAATACAACGCTAGATACAAGATGAATTTACACCTGATTTTGCTGCTCATTTTTATCTGCATATATATGCAGATAAAGATAAAGATAATATTTCATCAACCCAGTGCAACCCAGAATTATAACAATAACAGTGATGAAAGAGAAAAATTATATATATTTTTTTTCTCACAGTTTGAATGTAAAATTTTTGGTTTCATATATAAGTAGCTCACAAATAAAGTTAATTTTCTCCTGGTGTGTGGCCATAAAAAATGTCATGTCAGATTGTTAGGAGGATCTGTGGCTCATGAAAAATGGCTCTCATATTTATTTTGGTGACAAGGAGCAAAAAGTATCTGGAATAATCTGTGTGTAT
>OMNW01008812.1:6910-17874 GCA_900303245.1 Selene dorsalis
GCAAGAGCAAGGCACAAGAAAAAGCAGAGATTTGAGAACATAGTTCATTAATGGCAGGAGATAATTACAGAGTAATTAGAGATGGGTTGGATAAGCAGAACAAAGGGTGAGGAACAGGTATTTCATCATTTTTCATTTAGCTGCCGCTGGTGCTGTACTAACCTGGGGTAGTACGCTGTGTAGTTCATGTTCATATTCATGTACAGGTGTGGCTGAGGTGGGTAGTAGGCCAGAGTGTGAGCAGGGCTGTGTGCAGTGGTCTGATGAGGTCTAGGTGCGGCCAGCAGGGGGGGCTGGTAGAGGGCAGCCTCGGGGAGAATAGCGGGCGGGGTGGAGAAGGCGGTGTAGGCTGTGGGCGGAGACAGACCTGCGGGGAGAGACAGAGATACTTTGAAAATCTGGTTATTTACATGTTGTGATCAGGTCATGCGCAACCCTGCCAGCAATGCAGTCGAGTATGAAGAAGTACATGGAGTTTCGCCATGCTGCATTAGAGCATTTCAACACATGCCTTGTGTTACAAACAATACACAAAATCTTAGGAAACAAACCAATTTTAACAAAAAAAAAGGAAGTTATTTTAAAGTGGAATGAACATCTCTGGGTTCAGAGCAGTCAGTCAGCTGAGAGTTAGTCACCTGGGAAACCAAGTTGTCATTGTTTCTCAGTGTACAGACTTGATAGATGATCTATTAATAGGAAATATTCAGATTCATTAATGATGAAAAGAAGTATAACTGTATCCTGTCATAGTTTTGGCCATTATTCATATCATTGCCATGTTTAAACAAACACCAAATGTGACCCACAGCCCTCATTTTGTTGTAACAATGTTGTACTGCAAAACTGTATTCTGTAAAAGCTCTGCAAAAACAGCGTTTATTTCAACTATCACTTCTTTGAGCAGGTCTGGCCGTCACTGTGACCCAGATCACAGCCAGGAAGAATGATTAGCAGGATGTCAAGAGCCAGACAGAAACAGACAACAGACAGAAACGACACCCTGAGCTATAGAAATATGATCCTAGGTGGAAAAAATCTTGTTTTTTCTCAGACCAGGATCAGTCTATCTGGAAACCACCTCCTGCAATGCCAACTGTTTTATTTACAATCTTCCTGTGTCCTAAAGTGTGTCATTAAAAAGCATGATGCAAATGTATTTACATGCAAACAGCCACCATCAGTGTGAAGCTGTGGGCAGCCGTGGTCTCCCTCAGTGCCAACAAGGAAACGTGGTGATATACAACACTGCTGACCTTGTGGAGGCCGAAGGTGTTTCCAGGTCACTCAGGTTAAAATTACATTTTAAAAATCCACAACTCAATTCTAGAAAGTATAAAGGTGTAAAACAAAACCACATGTGTCAGGCAACTGTACACCATATGATCAAAATGGAAGGCACAGAAATGTTAATCAGTGATCATTACAAAGAAAAATGATAATTGAAGCCTATACTGATCTAATCTAACGCACTAAAAACAGATATGAGCCATGACTGAGCAAAGTACATATTTAGAGCTACATTCAGTCCAGTCTTAACTGTTTCAAGTGGGAACTACTACAGACTAATGAAACACCAGCAGACTGTTGAATATTTTAAGCTTTATCAATATGTGGAATTTTGATATTCATAGAGGCTGAGATAATTGTGTAACTTTTCATGTTACATTGCTAACAGGCTAACAATGACCTGGAGCTAATACAAGTATCATTATTTTTGTAGGTATTTGATTGATTGAACACATAAATTCTGTCTGACATTTTGACCTTGTGAGCCATAAAGTCGATGTTAAGCTATCACCAAAGTTATTAGTTATCATATAGTTATAATTCCCCCTGAAGCAAACATAAATGTCAGCACTAAATTTCAGAGCAACAGTTCAGATTGAACCAAATCAACCAGCAGTGCTATTCCTCGATCCACGTCACCAGTGCGTATCATTATTAACCCCACTGCAATGCGACAGATGTGGCTGTGTTTGCTGCTTTAATAAATCTCATTTGGTGGAGTTCACTTACAAGGGAGTTTGCAGGGTGGGGGGGAGAGGCCGCTGCGATTCAGAGTTCCTCCCATCAGCACGATGCTCATCTCCTCTGTGGAGCACTGGAACACCTCAACGTACCGGTCCTTCATTGTCTTTTTATGGCACTTCTGGGCCACCATAAATGCTTTGTCAGGGGACTTCATTTGGATGAACGCATCACCAGATGGCCGACCCTGCAGAAAGAGGAACAACAGAACAGTTTTAAACTAAAAACTGGGTGCATGAGGATAAAGCACAAAGCTACCAGTGAAATCCATAAGGAGGTGGACAAAGTTATAAAAAACACTAAATGTGCCTTTTCAGGATTGTTTTCTTTTAGTTCTTCTATACATAATGTAGATTTACTATCGGATACTTGACCATGGGTAAAAAGGGATGAGACATCTTGACACTGTCATAACAGATGAACCTTTACAGCAACATACGTGTCTGAGCCCACGAGTCCCCACCAGTCTGACCTGCTGGTTGAGGACCATGTGTACTCCATGGGGTTTGATGTCAACAGTGTGCTCTCCCATGAACTCCAGGATGTCTTCAATGCCAGCAGTGTAGGGCAGACCACGCAGGCGAACACAGTCACGAGTGCTGCTGGTGGCTGGAAGGAAAGGAGGTGTGGCGAGGACTGGGACAGGCATGATGGGAGAGGGGGGCAGTGTTGAGATTAGAGGTGCAGACATGTACCGGTTCAGGACCTGGCAAATACAGAAAGGAAAGATACTGAATCAACACGCATTAAGGCCAATTTCCCCACAAATGACTGACATAAACAGATGAGGACATCAATTTCATGCGAGTCTCAAGAGAGAATTCACAGCAGGGATGATCGGAGGCTTCACTGGTTATTGAAATTCTTTCTATGCAAATGAGAGGCACGTTACAAATTTCATACAGAGAAATCAAAAAAGTGAAGTGGAAAAAAGTGAGTAAAGGTTGAGTCAAGTGTGGTCCACTTTCTTAACACAGCCAACAGGAACAAACTGAGGGCCAATGATGTTCACAGCGGTTCCTCGGGGTGATTGGAAAACAATGTATATATACATTGTGCAATAATACAGATATCATTTTTAGTTGTGCAAATTGCACAGTCATCTGATTTATTGGATGCCTCATATGTTGCATCACATACTTTCAATGCCCTGTTTGCCGACTTTTGCACGTTGTCATGACATCAGTTTTTTTTCTGACAGGGGAAGCAGCTGTCGTGGACACACAGACGGGAAGTTTTTTCTTGATTATTTACTGATGACAAAACAGTTTTCTCAAGAGCCCCAACTACAAGAAAAACAAATGATTGGAATTGCCTTTCTTTATCATAACTTCAGTTATTATATATATAAAAAAAAAAAATATGGTCAACTAGCTAATGTTTTATGTCTACAATAGAAAACCACAAGTTCCCCTTTCATGTCACCAGTCTTAAAGTTATTTTGAAACAGACACTGCTCAAATTACTCAACCCAAAATGTTTATGAATTCAACAGCTGGCACAGAGGAGCTTCACCAGTCAAAGCTTCATTGTAAGGGACCTCCACCCATTCCATACATAACACCGACAGGACCTTTAGGTCTCATGTTACATCTGTTTTGAATGTCTTGATGCAGTATATCAGTATATTTCCCAGCAGTGGTCTGATTCACAACACTTCTAAACAGCTCAAAGATTTCTCCAGTGTATCCAGACTAAAAAAACAATTCACCTGTTGCACCTCAGCAGCAGTGCTCCGGAACAGCTCAATATACCGCTTCCCAAGGATCTGCTTGTGTTTTTTCAGGGCGTTCTGGGCATATTCTTCACAGGAGAAGAGCACAAAGGCATCACCGGTGGGCCGTCCGTCGGGATACTTGACAAAGAGCAAACCTTCGGCACCATCTGTAACTGGGCTCTCGGGACCAAGGAAGGACAGGACTTCCTGGGGTGTCGCGGTGAATGGCAATCCCCGCATACGGATAATCACCTGGTTCTCTTTGGACAGGAACTGGGCCACCTCGTTAGACGTACCTAGTGTCAGATGACCAGTGTCACAGGTTACAACGTAGATAACATGATCAAGATATGTCCAAGTTTATATCTAGTCAGGAATATTTTTTAAAAAGAAAATTAACTTTTACTGTCCCAGTTTCTTCTACCATTAGAAAGATGACTGGAGCCCATATTTATTGTTAAAACTGAAAAGGCAAATCTTATATTAAAACAGCAACAAGAATGAAAATGTTATCCAATATGCCACCATTTGTTTTATGTATTTGTTTACATGTTTACTGTTTTCCCACTGATAAACACATCTGTGTCTTGTCTGCTGTAACTATTTGCTTAAAGTCCAACGTACTGTCAATCTGTATTGATCTTAATTCATCTGAGTAAAGTCCAGAGTGAGACTGGCAGCCACTGAAAGTTATCTGCTTCGAATGACCACATTTCTTTGTCCCCTTTCTCTGTATTACTACTGGCTGCTGCTCTATGGTTCAGAGGCCCCCGGCTATGCCTTTGTCTCTTCACACCATCTTTTCTATCAGCAGTGAGCCGGCCCTTTTACTGGCCGTCCGCTCTCTCCCCCAGGGGAGTTGGGCTTGAGGCTGAACGGCACAAGTGAGCTGCTGTTAGCCAAGAGTGAAATTTCTCTCCAGTTGGCCTCTAAAGGGTTGGGCTGGGGATGAGAAGGTGAGGGAGGAGTGGAGGGGGAGTGAGGGAAGCTCCTCACAAAGCGCCTTTCATTAGTCCAAGATAAGCTGCTGGAGAATCACTGGGATGAGGCAAAGACACAGGTAAATGAGATCCCTTCTTTTAGAGTCACTAAAGAGCTGCTCTTTTGCAGATGTGGAAGGCTCTTGTTTTTCCTAAAAGATGTGGGAAAGCTGTGAAACAGAAGGCTAACACACTAACAGAAAGCCTTTCACCACCAAGTCTCCATAAAAACATGGTGAGAAGAGAGGAGGGGATAAAAAAAAAAAAACATCTGAAATCTGACCTCCAGCAATTTTGAGGAATTCCTCTCCTGTGGCCTTGTAAACCTGAGAAGACAAGAGGAAAACCATAAAACAATTTAATGCACCAGGACGCACAACATACAACAGTGACAGTGACAAGTGATTGCTCTTCCACTAAACAAAAAAAAAAACAATGTTGTAATCTCAGCAACAGTTTCTAAATGATCCTGAGACCTTATGAAATGCCTTAGCAGAAACCAGCTGACCCTGAGGTGGCTTCAGCATGATTCAGTTAGAAAACATTTACTCACACCATATCTCACACTGACGACTATGGACAAAATAAGGGGCATAACGCAAAACTACACTTGATAACAGAGTAGACAAAAGCTAAATTTGAACCTAACCTCGATGTAGCGGCTGCCCATGTGGTGCTTGTGGCGCTCCAAAGCCAGATCCCTGTGCTCTGAGTTGATGAAACGAACCAAGGCTTCGCCGTTCCTCCTGCCCTGAGCGTTCAGACACAGGGCAACACCACCCCTGGAAGGCAGGTGCGCAGATACATGCATGAGTAATGACATGGAGCCATGTTCAGGAAAAACCCATCAGCAACAGGTTGTTGAAGGAGTGGTTATCAGCACTGGGTATAACAGCATCACCAAGGATCTCGTCATGTTAGTTAAAAGCAGCATTTTGAGAAAACTCATCTACTCACTTCCAAGACTTAAATGACTGATAGATCACTCTCACAACTGTACAATAAATATGTAGCAGCAGTCTGTTAGCTTTGCTTTGTGTTAAAGTGGCATATGTGATGTGTTACTTATTAGGCAATGCTGCTAGGTGCTTTATTACCTTCCAATGGAACCAGGTTAGCCATTTCTCCATGGTTCCAGTTTTATGCAAAGCTTTTGTAAGTTAAGCAGGTGCTAGCTCCAGCTACATATTTAATGTGCAACAACTGAAAGTGATGTTTGGGGATGTTTGCCCATTAGGACCAACTTACTTGGCAATATTGAGGCCTTTAAAGAAGCGAGCAATGTCTTGGTCTGATGATTGCCATGGGAGCCCCCGTGCTCTGATCACTGTCTCACTGTCCACCGGCTCCGTCTTACTGCTGCGCAACACACAATGGGGAGAGAAAGAAAGCATACACATGACATCATGAGAGCAGTGGATAAATAGATTCAAACTTTTCGACAGATGACAGCTTTAATGTCTGAAAACCAACTCCATAGATCTTAAATTTGAACAAATTGTCCAAAGGTTATAAACACAGAGGCCACTCACAGCAAGTGCTAACCAAAGAAACACACTCCCATGATTAAATGTCAGGGGGTTGTCAAGGTGATAGGCTTTTGGCTGTCTGAGAACAGCAACATTTGGTGCTGTGCTACTAGATATCCAGGTAAGCGCTTGATGGCAAAGTTGGGACAGCTTTAATGACACACTTGTGGTTTTCTTGTTGCTGTAATCAATGTTAAGAGCTCTTCAGCTGTATTCAGGTCTGAAGTCTGAATGCGACTGGAGGGGCTTCGTCAGTCTGTAAGCAGAAAAACTGGTGTGGCAGAAACATGTAAGAATGGAGTGAGAGAAAATGTAAAGTTCAAACATACCATGTGCCAGAATCAAACTTGTATTTCACTGTTTCAACACAGGAGAATTTGTGATCTGAAAAGGATTAAAGAAAAGTATTTATAATTTGCTATTTGTTGTTGGATTCTCAGAGTCCAACACCATGTTCTCTCTCACACACACACACAGTGAACAGGTTCACTCACACTCACACACAAACCTGAAAGTAAGTTTTGAGTGTGCTGCATTCCTGTTACTTATCACACCCAAAGCCAAAGGGGGTAATGCCAGAGGGGACTTGTACCTGATTAAAGTCTGATTTATTTGCACCCACACATATCTGGAGTCATGTTACATCCATCTATAAAGCAGCTTTTTAAAGGGATAGTTCAACATGTAGGCAAATTCTCTATTTCCATAATCCATATAGTCACCTTTAATTATCAGTGCATGTTGTTTTGAGATCCACGGGGCAGAAACGCAAGCTGCGGTACAGGTCCCCTGTCCCCTGTCCCCTGTCCCCTGTCCCTCATCAAACTCATCAAATACACAGTCCAACAACTCCAAAACGCTCTCGTGTGATCTGCACATTCACCACGCTATAAAATAATCATGTATAATTATGTAACATTAGGACACAAGAAGCAAATACTGCAAACTACTGGCACTTTTGAAATCACTCTGCCCAGAAGCCCAGGCTATGCATTTGCCTCAAAAACAACTCCATCTCGCAATGTTACATTATTACTTCATAGCGTGGTGAATGTGCAGGTCACAACTTGTCCACGAGAGCGTTTTGGAGTTGTTGGATTGTGTATTGGACAGGGGACCTTGCACCATTCACCTCCATTGTGTTCACTGAGCAGCTCATGTCTCTGCCCCGCAGATCTCAAAACAACATGCACCGATAATTAAAGGTAATGAACCTATTCCTATGACTATAGGCATTATGGCAATAGGCGAATTTGCCAAAATGTTGCACTATCCCTTTAACTTTTAACATCTGGTTATAAAAAAACTGTGACTATGGTGTGAAGAGACAGTTTTTCCAGCGACAGTGCAAGTCGAAGATTTTGATAAGGTGCATATCACTTCTCTGATCCTTCTATGGTCCAGCTTTCTCTGGACAGGCAGCTGGGTGACTGTAGGCCTTCAGCCTTTGGGTCAAAGTCAGATCATTTTTGGTACAAATTCTGACAGTTACTTACCGTAGGGCTCAGCCAGCATGCAGAGCACCAGCTGCACCATGCTCCTCACCTCCCTTACCCCCATCAACGGCTCTGACACAGCAGGAAGACCAACATCTGCATACACAGTTAAAGATGTTTCCCAGTTTTAGTTGCCACTTTGACCATTACCAACCTTCACTGTGTCTACCCACAAATTTACAGTTAAAAGGAGTATTTAAGAGATAAAACAAAAGACACAACAACAAATACAATTAAGTGCACAGGCAAGCAAAGGATACATTCCAGCATGGAGGGGAGGGTGAGCTTCTGCACGGGGTCGGCGTTGGGGCAGCATTTGTGAAACTCTTTTCTCACGTCCACAAATGAAAAGAAACATTCAGGTAGGACTAGATTCTGAAAAGAAAGAATTAAAAAGGAAATGATTACGTGTGGCAGTATGACAGTATGGCAATCTGATATGGAGACTGGATATAAACTGGAAAAAAAGAAGGAAATTTACACATGCATGTGCTGAGATCTTCCTTGTGTCAGAGTTATAGGACCCGACACAAGAGGAAGAAAACTTAATACAAAAGAAATTCATTACTTATATGGATCTGTGCCCACATTCATGAAGGAAAGAAACTTGCCATATAAGATATCAAACACCGTCTCATAACTAGAGCCATGAACAGAGAAAGCCAATACTGGTACTGAACTGCTAATATTCTGAGCATGACACCAGTGCTTGTCAAAGTCTATCTGAAAAATCTTTACTTCAACAAAGCAACTAACATTAACACAACATCAAAAAAATTCTTCAATAAGCCCAACAGAATGTGGTCTGATGTGTATTTTCCTTCAGGGATTTACCTCTTAAAATCTTACAGTGGATACAAACATGTGACTGTGGTGTGGAGGAACAGTGGAAACTATTACCTTTTTGGAAGCTTCAGGGTGGAGGGCCTGTCGGATTACAAGAGGACTGTTGACGCAAAGTGTGCAAGAGCTCCTGCCGAGGCATTTTACTTCTGATGACACTGACTGCTGGAACTGCAGAATGAAACAAAAAGGAGAACAGAACATTAAACATGGATATTATTGAGTGGGTCTGTCAATATAGAGCTAAATAATGATGTCATATCAAATATAGTTCAATATCTTTTGTGCAAACACCATCAACCATGTGACAGTGAACGGGCCAGACTTCAGTCAGACAGAGGAGGACGTCGTGTGCTTGACATGTGTTTGTGTCTCATTAGGAGCGAGCCTTGTCTAACAGGTTTTAGTGTTTGCAGAGTGAGACAGGCAGCAGACAAAAGAGAGCAATGATCACACCACTGGTCACCTGGACTGACAGTCTCAGGTAAGCGAGAGAAAAAAAAAACAAGTCCAACCTGCCTAAATACCAGCACCTCCCACATGTGCATGTTTATTTATAACTGCTACAGTCGTTAAGCCTCATTCCTTGTGTTGTGACAACCTGTTGGTGGTAGCTTTTGACTGTCAACAGAGGCCATCATTTCGATGTCAATATGCACTGAGGCTAATGACATCCATGACGACTATCTTGAAGGGCAGTGAAGTTTTAATTACTTTCTCTCAGGATAAGCTATGTTCAGTGTTTTTGGCCAGTATGGTCACCAATGCACCAAAACAAATTGAGAGCAATAGAGAGGTAAAGTACTATGATCTCATTAATTTAGGATTTTGCAAACAATTGCCTTGTTAAACATTTAGTCCACAGGGCAGCCTGGGCATCCCAATGAAATCACCCATGTGATTTAGTTTAGGTCACTAAATCATAATGAATATACTGTAAATCAAATAATCTGAGGTCTGAAGCAGTTGCTTACATCAGGGTTAGTGAGTAGTGGGGTGTTGTGGAGAGCCACTGGAAGTCAACCATGCAGACAAGCAAAACAAAGCTGTTATCATCAAGATCATCACTATTAGTTCTTTAATCCGGGGCTGAATTAGAGAACCGTACATTGCACAGATTTGAGCTTCATTAGATTAAATATTCTAATTACTGAGACTTCTTATGTAGAAAACACAGCAGTCATTCATAGTTATTCTCATGAGGGACCATAAATGTGATGTGCTCTATCTCTGCATTATATTGACATCTCTAAACCCTTCAAGCTGTACTGAATCCCTTCCTGCTCAGTATTACTATGCAAGATAAAGACCACCTTTCATTGGACACTTCAGAAAGTTGTAATGTTAGCCTTTTCCTTCCCCTAGAGTCCTCAAACGTCAGCTTTGTGAGAGCAAAATCAGTCTGTCTGGATACAAGACCACCTTAAACTCAATGACTGAGTAGTTTCACATGGCCACTGGCTATATATGACAGTGAGAGAGCATTAGAGGAGCATGTTGGGGCACGCTCATTAACAGTCAGAAAGCAATACAGGGCTATTTGGCAACACCAGCCGTCTTCTGACAAGGGAAAAAATGCTTCAGGGTTGGATTAAGGTAGTTTTGGGGTAGCTAGACTGACACATGAAAGAGTCTGGGGTATTTACAAGGGGCCAATGAATGTGAGCAAACCTACAAATGATCAATGACAGGTGACTAAAATTTGAGTATTTCTTTGAGTAATTTTTCAAAAACATGAATGTGAAAACTAAAATCTTGAGTCAGCACAACTTCTGTTTGTTAATGTTCCAAGAGAAGAGAGAGAGAAAACAGCTAGATGGAAACTGGCAGTCTTTCAGTTGAGCTGCTTATACTTTCACTTCACCTTGTAAAAGATGCTGCAAGGTCAAAGTCGTGTAAAAGCAGAGCCACACTTCAGTATTCAAAAACAGTTGAGCAATTTTTAACCTCGAGAGCATGCACAACTTCTAATGTTGCCATTGCTTTGGTGAGCAGGGACACAATAACAAGTCCACACAGCACCACAAAGTTCTTCAGTGAGACAATTTCACAAGATGATGGAAACTAGCTGCCATGATACGACTACACTATGTTCAATTACATATTAAAAAGAGTTTCTATTATGCTGGCAGTCTATAAACTTCGAAAATGACCCAAGGTGGTGATTTGAGTCATCAAATTGTAATCACATTAATCTATGTAAACACAAACATTCAGAAATGAGTGACTACACTATTTGGATTTTAATGGGGTGCTGAGGCCAATGCTTAAAAAATTTTGCTCATAAGGAGATTATGAGACTAATCATTGCATTTCTATTTGCCTACACAACCAGATCAAAGTGGTTTACTACTTTCCTGCTGGGTCC
>OMNW01008813.1:0-14880 GCA_900303245.1 Selene dorsalis
GACTGAGGGATAGAGGTTAGTTTAACCACTAGGTTAATTTTTAACACCCTGAGATGTTCTTTTGAAAGGCTCATCTTCCATGTTACATAAACATACTAAAGAGAAAGGAAACACAACACTAATCACTAATCACCTCAGTGCTGTGTATTCCTGGACTGAATGAGGACACAGCTTACACTTGGATCCTTGTTGAGCTATATATTGGTCAGACGCTCCTTCACATCCTATCATATGTTGAAGCTAGGAGATTAATGAAGTCTGATACACGAGCACGTGAGATGTGAGCCTGGTGGGCTTGCAGCTGTGTAACATCTCAGACCAATCTGAGGTACTGACAAGTGCTTAGATCCAAAAATACTACCCTGGGTCACTACCAAACAAGCACACTGAAAGGTTCATCACAATGCAGGCTCACACTATCATGAACCCTTTAACTGCCATACATTAACAGACGAAAAGTAAAAGTTGTAACTTTAACTTCTTCTGTTCCTCCCTGAATACTAAGATGGGCCTGATTTGGGGTCTGATTTAAAAACAAAACAACAGATTCATCATCGTATTTTCACATTTTTATTTTCAGACAATAATCTGTATTGACACAGGACTTCTTTTTTAAAACCTTGAAAAAATATACAAGAACAAAGCTTGAATTATTGGGAATAATCCAGACATTGTCAAGAGTTTGTACCGTGCTGCACAGAGTTCATCTGATGAAAAACAGAAACCAAAGTAACAATATAAAAAGGGAAGAGTATTATTTTCTTTTTACAAAGATTACAGCAGATATAATACATATATCTAGAACGTCAGGTACCAGACAATATAATTACAAAAAGGCAATTTAGACATGATCTAATTGCATTCATGGATCTCAAACAGTCAATAACTCACTGATTTTGTGGCTTGTTGCAGGATTAAAATGACATAATGTGAGAAACAGATGAAATGAATGAAACAGATCACAATACCTTACCTGGAGCAAATTCTATTCATCTGGTTCAAAAGGATATAAAGTAACTGCTCTTTGACTGATAATGTGTTATGATGTAAGTGCTGCCTATGGCCTCACAAATTCATGTATTTCTAACATTGTATGAGATTATTTTTTAATGTGTTTCAATTTGACTACAACCACAGGAACACTATTGACCCTTTTAGTTTCCTGGTTGATATGGAGGACCCTTTGCACCTTTAATGAGATGTTCTTATGAGTGTGTGAAAAATATTAATATTGTTAGTTATACCACTGGTTTTGCATGTTCTACAGCCGACACACTACAAATTATCATTTCACATTCCTGCCAGTCATTCTGCAGGAAATACCATAATATTGCCTCACTAAGCCCGATATGCCTCATATTCAGAATATTAACAGTGAGATGGGAGGAGTAGCTTGATCCCTGAAACAGCAGAAGAACAGTTGACCGTTAAGGGTGAAGCCACCTTCAGCGGTCCTCAATTCTTTTTATATTGTGCAGTATGCTTTTGGCAGCAGTAAAGTAAAATGTTAAGTCTGTTAAATATTTCAGAATCTGGGTCAGTGCCTTCTGATTCTACCTATCTTGTTGATGAAACCAGTGTGTGTGTGTGAGTGCGGGCACAGAGCACCAGAGTGCACTGTATGATGCTTGAAAGACTTTAATAAGCACACAAACAGCAGTTTTACTGCTTTGTTGAGCCCGAGCCTTTTATGTTGCCTTTACCCTCAGCCTTGCTCTTTGATTGGTCTCTGTGGAAGATATTAAACAAAGCAAACAAACACATTTCAAAAGCTGGAATAATTGCAGTATCATAACATGAAAACAATACTTTCATACTGTATGTGTGTTTGCTGTCAGTGTCTCCCACTTGTTTGTCATTTGATCCTGATCTGCAGATTCTGGCCTGTCCTCAACACTACATGTGGGACAAGCCTATCATACTGACCTTTGGGCCTGCTCTGGACCAGTGAGGGCTGCCCAGCGGACAGCACGGGGGGGTCGGGCTTCCTTCAAGCGAGACATGGGGCTAGATGTTTGGAACTTTGACACCTCCTGCTGCCACTCATCATCAAAAGACTGTGCTTCAGCTGCGGGTGGAGGATCAGGATCATATTAGGCAACATTCTGGTGGTGAACTGGTGGCCTAGAAATACCTGGACAGTAGACCTGAGTAGAGCAATGGTGTGTTGGCTGGTCTACATAACAAATCCACTGAACATGTATCATCTGACCACACACCGCCCCACTGAGCTGCTAGACAACCATGTGTAGCCACTGCAATGACTGCATTTGATCATTTCAACATACATTCATCCAGATTCTGGAAGTCCTGGATGAACTCCTTCTCTCCCGTTTTCTTGTTGAATTTCTTCTCAACAACATGTCCCCTGTCCTGGATGTGGTGACCGATTGACATCTTCTCCAGACCACTCTCAGAATCTTTAACTGCTCGCCGGGTCTCTGTGATCTGGTGATAAAACATCAGTATGATGTTAAGAAGAACAAGAGTCGCTATGAGAAAAAGTTGTTATGGTAATTGCTGAAGAAGAAGAATAGAGAGAATGAGTCTTCTACAGACATATTTTCTTGTACAAGCCCAGTGTATTGAACTATGCTCTAATGTCCTGTGGTATAAAACAGTAACACATCTTATGGCGTACTTACCCCTCCAGGAGCACGGCGTGTCGAAGAGGTCGCCTGGAAGACCTTAGGAGGCTCATTTCCAACCTTTGAATATGTCATGACTGATGAGGAGCTGAATGAGTGGGTGTTTGAATCTGAGGGCATGCTCTCCTGAAACAAACGCACACACAAACGCATACAGTTTATGTACCATAACAGTTTGTGAAAGCAGCCAAACAAAAGGACAAAAACACAACATCATTATTAGAGTAAACTCACAAAGTTCTGGTGCATGTCCTGCATCCTGTTTCTCATGTTGGCCATTATGTTGTCAAACGTGCTGAAAGGATTCCTCATCATGTCCTGCACAAACACAAAAGGAACAGAATAACCAAAGGGCTACATCTGAGACATTCACATTTTAGCACTCAACCATATGTGACCTAGTGACATACACTGCACTGTAAAATTAGAAACCAAATCCATGCATGTAAACACACAAGGTGTTGTCTTTGTCTTCATCATGATGAATTCAAAGGCACACACCATCTTCCACTTTCAGCTCTTCATGAAGGAGCTTCTGTAGGTAACTGCAGAGGTGCTTCATTTTAAGCCACATGGGCGGCTGTGGCTTAGGAGGTCGAGTGGGTCGTTCATTAACCGGAAGGTTAATGGTGGTTCGATTCCCGGCTCCTACAAGCCGCATGTCGAACCCATACTTGCCCCCCAATGTGTGCATTGGGTGTGTGAATGTGTGTGAATGGTTAGCTTCAAGTGCTGTGTCTAGCGTTGTGTGAATGTGTGTGTGAAAAGGTGAATGTGACAAACAGTGTAAAGCGCTTTGAGTGGTCCAAGTGAGTAGAAAAGCACTATATAAGTGCAAGTTCATTTATCATTTACCATAAATCCTGTACACCATTTTAGTCAGTCAGCCATATTGCAGTGAGATGCCAACAAACACCACACATTGAAACCACACATTTGTTGTTAGAATACCTCAGATGTTTTTATTCTGTTAGCATGCCACGAGGCAGTGCAGGGCTTTGTATCATTGTATCTTCCTGGGCTAAGGGCAGGAACCAGGACTTAACTTTTTCAAAAGTCCCACTCACTAGGGAGGTCATCTTCATATTATCAAAACAACAAGAGTGATGATGTTGCAGTTGACAGCAGTACACGCTAGAATGTGCAAACCTGGGAAAACAGCCCACTGCTCTTTCTAGACATTCTGGCCACAGTGTTTCCACAAGAATTATTTGTCACTCTCGTGGTAGTTATATAATGTAATCTATTTGTTTCACCTCACTACAGCAGCATGAGGCACAGACATATGCTTGTAAAGCTATGTTGGTTCTTGAACTACACAAAAATAGGCCAGTTAGATGTTGTAGACGGACCCATGGGAGACTATTTCAGTTGGATCCCTTATTTTCGTTCAGCTGATCTTGGTCAAAACATCTGCTGGTTGTATGGAGTTCAACTTAACGATGAATGTTGCGTGTGGGTGTTCTTCATCTCCAAATCAATGACTGTGTAGTCCATTAATCAATTTTCTGGGAAATATAACTAACCTTACCTCCTACTTCAAACTTAGTCTCTGTGGTGAGGCAAAGTCTGAGTATTTACACTAATGTTTTGTATATACAATGTTTATCCTTCATAATTCAAACAGCATTGATACTACCATATTTGTGTACATTTACAGTCTACACATCCAGTGGATGGTGTGTTTGTGGCCTCAAAGAATATAGGTAAGAAGTTAAGTTTCCCGTTAAACTACACTCATACTGGGGTGTCGGGTGGCTCAGTGGGTAGAGCAGGCGCCCCATATACAGAGGTTATAGTCCTCGCTGCAGCTGGCTCCGGATCGAATCCCGCATCAGGCGGCCCTTTGCTGTATGTCATTCCCCCTCTCTCTGGCTCCCCATTTCCTGTCTCTCTCAACTGCACTATCAAATAAAGGCAAAAAGCCCCCCCCCCCAAAAAACTATACTCATACTGCCACTGACTTAAAATGATGCTTTGCTGGCAATATGGTAATGAGAATGAACACAATATTGTGTATATGGATGAGCATAGTTGTGTAAATTTGGAAACGCTGTGACCACTTTAGCCAGAGTTAGTTAAAAATGTAGAGTTAGAGCATGCACTTGGTCAGTGTAGCTTTGAATGAGAAACTTAAATGATGGTGCAGTTGGACATGAGACTTACCGTGCTGTCAGTACTGCCAAAGGGCAACAATGACCGGCTCATATCCTGAGGATTTAAATAGTATCATTTTAACAACACAGCATAGTACTGTACCTGTATAGCATGGTACACACACACCAACACACACATCAAGTAGACTTTTTGCTGAGGTTCTTTCCAGTTCAGTTGTTAGGTTGTCTTACATTGGTCACTAAGCCCTTGACACATGCTACAAAGAACTCTCCAAATGACCTTACATGTGACCCTTCAAGGCCATGAACCCTCTGGGAGGGCAGGCAGCAAGGAGTGACAAGCCAGTGAGGAGGGAGCAGCATGCAGCCTGCAGTCAGACCCCGTGTTCTCTAGGCCAAAACCGCAGGTGTTTATGACCCTGCGGCCCTGGATAAGCATCTCAACAGCCATCACTATGCATGTGTGTGTGCGTGCGAGTATTTTCTGGCAGTGTGATTCGCATGGGTATTGTGCATAATCAGTGGGGTGTTGAATGACTTGTGTTCCATGTGTAATTGGGTCGCATTGCCAGAGATTAGCGTGGGTTTAACACTGAAACTGAGCTTCATTCTAGGAAGGCTGCAGTGGGCTGAGTGGAGCAGCCAGGACAGGGATCTAACAGGGGGTCGCAGAGTCCAAGGCTGCTCTCTCAGTTCTTTTCAAAGGTCAAGCTGATGCAAAACACTCCTGACCAGCATCTATGAAGACTCACATCCAATTTTATCCCAGAGAGGCATCTATGAACTAATAAATGCCAGTTACATATCTGCCAGCATTATATTTAGACTAGGGTTGTGCAGAGGGGAGAGAGAGAGAGAGAGAGAGAGAGAGAGAGAGAGCGCAAAATAAGCATCGTAGACCCGGCGGTCTTTAGCACATTATTTTAGGCTGTCTAACTACTGCAGATTGGCATTCTTTCTTCTATCCGTCTCTCAATCTGATACTGAACCTGCCACTGTGCCCTCCGAGGCAGGCTGCTCCTGCTCCTGGGGGTGGGGGGGCTGCGGGTTACACCACAGGGGACGTGTACTGATATGATTCATACATTCATACATGAAAAGGGAAAGTGAAATTGTTCAGCAAACGCATAGTTCCTGGGAAATGGAGCATCGCCAGGGAGTTGGAGAGAGAGATTTTGTAAAAATTTGTGCTCTTAGAAGCAGAAGATAAGGAGGTGATGGATCTGATTGTGGTGACTGATATTTTTTATGCTGCTGTAGCTGAATAAGGAGTTCTCACTGCTGAATTTTACACTACTGATGGGGCAGGAAACGCTGACATAAATGGCATGAATCAACAACAAAGATATAAGCTCTACCTACAACCACCAGACTCGCTCAGTACACACCACAGAATCAGAGAAAGCAAGTTGAATGTATGTAATGTAATATAATTGAATACGATGCTCTGACTATCATTCAACAGTACTTTTATAAACAAGTGCCCAGAAGAATAAGCACACTGAAAGGTGATATGAACCAGGTAGTGGATATTGGCAGGAGACTGGGAAATGTGAGCACCCATAGCAGGCTTGGAAGGTAAGTTAGGGCTTATTCTCCCAGTGGGAATCTAAAGCTTAGCAAGCTAATACAAGATGTACAAGCCTTCCAGCATTATGTGGCCAATGTGTGTGTTTGCATTTTAGAGTGTGTGCCCGTGCATGTCAGTGTGTCTGTGTTTAATGGTGCTTGTGAGAATGTTTTCAATACTGTATGTGTACGTTTATGTATGTATTTTTGTGTGAACATTTGTGCCTGTGATATCGGAGAGCAGCATGAGGGTGAGCTGTCTGTCATCTAGCTGCTAATGCACTACCACTGCCAAGGCATGTTGTGAGAAACAGATGGACCAGAAGAGCAACAATGAGAAAACAGGGTGTCCATGACATCCGCACACATGCCTTCACAAAGCCAACAACACAGCACACAGCAGAGCTGCAGCACCCTGACCACTGCTGGGCACCGCAAGACTGAGCCTTATCTTCTGATAAATGAGAAATGTGTTAAAATCTGTGGTAATTCAGGCAGCAGCAACTCCATGCCTCTGACTATACTGTGGATTTTCTGTTTAATCTTTGTGATGAAATCAGTTTAGGGGTCAATAGGCAAAAGAAATCCTGAAGCACGCACTGAAATACTCCTAATATTAGATTAATTCATTTGTTTGTGTGGAGATTTTACAGTGTATCTCCATTTCACCCGCTGTCACTGAGGTCATTAGTCAAGTACGCGGAGCCCCTCCTCAGCTGGCATTAGCCGGTTAATAGAATGATGCTAATAAAGAGAAAGCAGGTTGCTGGCTATCGAGGTTGGGCTTCTGATGAAAGTCATTATCGGGGATAAATATACAGGCTCTCATGAGGTAGGGGGATTAAAGCAGGTGACAGGGACTAAATTTGACTTAGCAGGGATAAATAAGCAGAGCAGGGGGTTGTTCTGGGAAAGGTTAACGGGTGCAACATGGCAGACCCAAGCTGCCTACCTGCCTTGTAACAACATTAATATCAATTTGTTCCAGGGCAAAGAACTGGTCCAAGAGTGCAATCCAGCCATCATACTTTGGACACATATGGCAATTCCACAGCTTCTCCTGCCTTCCTCTTGCCTAGTATAACTGTGTTAGAAAGACTTATAGGGAAGCAGTTATACTGAGGGACCGACTATATTTTAAGTTAACATGGCAACTAGGCCAACTAGAATCATATCAAAATAAAGTGTTATTCTCAGCAGCAGCTCATCTCAGCAGAGCAAAGCACAATCCTCAGGGGTCCTATTGGTGTGAGCGTTAAAGAAGTCTGTATGTGTATTTGCAAGAAAGCAGTATGTCAGTGGAACAATGCACTATAAATAGGGCTCCTCAGGGCTAGATATAACTGCCCAGAGAGGCCAAGGGGGTTGCCCTTCCTCTAAACCAGAGACTCACATGGCTCCATACCTCAGTGAGTGCTGCTCCAGTTACGCTGCCAGTGACCACCCTCCACTATAACCTCAGTAAACTTAGCACTTCCTCCAAACACTAATCATCTGTGGTTATAAACCCATGAGCAGTGCACAGAGGGGGTTGTAAGGTGTATATGTCTGCTGTTGTGTAATGTGCACAGTGACATGTGGATACTGTGATGCACTCAGTATGTGCTATGAATCCACAAGAAGACAAACATCTGAACATTGTAAAGTGAGCGCTTCTTTAACTGAATGCTTCTTACCCTATGTTCATCCCTCAGCCCCACGGATGAGTTCGGATATTCTACCATGTCGTGACCACGGCTTCTCCCATCCATTATACTGGGCATTATTGACCCCCCGAACGGCTCAGAGAAGCTACGCATCATCTGCCGCATGTGTTCCCTGTGAGCCCGGAATGGATCCCTGTTGGAGGAGGAGAGGAAGGAAGGACAACGTGAGCTCCAGCATTCAGTCAGAGGTGGCAAGATGATGCAGTCGACTGCAAACCAATATAAAAGTCCTTGGAGGTTATTAGGAAAAGAAAGAAGGAACAAGCACTTGATTCAGGATTTGAGAATACCTCAGATAGTTGGAGTTCATTTAGGCTCAATTCTTCAATGAACATAAGACTCTGTGATAAGAAGCACCCCTTAAAATAATGTCAGCCACCCTTACACTTGCTTTGGTCAAGAGTGGACACACTAACTCAGCAGGTGTTCACTCAGGCAACAAGTGACTGTAGCACACACTGTCAGTCTATAACTTTCTCTAGACTGTACTGAGAACTGTGTTTTTCTTGAAATGACACAAACCTGTACACAGATGTGATAAATACAAAAAGTAACATTTTTATTTGTCTTTTAAGATTGCGTTACTTGCCACGTTTTTTTTAATCAATATAATTAAAAGTGGGTGTACGTTTCTGCAGCAGCACACTCGTTTAACTTCAAGTTTAAAATTTGTGAGCATACCTGTGTTTTTAGTTTCACACATGCATTATGAAATCGAAGGCTAACCTAAATTGCAGGCTAAACATTCTTATGAGCAGATTTAAAACAACATTTCAGCCACTCACGAGAAGAACGGATCCTCGTCTAAGTCCCTGATATTGCTGTTGAACATTTCCACGGAGTTTGGGGCTGTAAACAAAACTCTTCAGATGAGGTTTTGTGAAAAATAATCCGTGTCCGCCGCAGGTGTCAGGGCTCCGCCGCTCAGCCTCGGTGACGTTACTATGGAGGCTGTGGAATTCAAAGTCATTTAGAACCACTCTGACACCGGCCACGTGACGACAATCCCGCCCTGGGATTGGCTGGTTATTCGGAGTCTCGGTTAAGTTTTCTCCACGCGCCGAATGTTGTGGTTGGCTACCATGGCAACAGCACTCCTGATATTTCTTATAAAACTTATATTTTCTCGTCTGTTTTTCTTAAAACAACGCGCAAATTAGCCGTGTGCTTATCCAACAAGCCCCCACAGGTCAATTGTAACATGTATACAGCCAGTACCAGTTCATATGTGTAGAAATATGAATGTTAGAAAGGATATATTCGCAAAACTTTATCCCAAAAATAATCTGCATGAGGCCTCCGCAGTCAGTTTACACGGTAGGGAAATACAAAAGTGGAATCTTGGAATAAAAATTCTAGTGGACAATGACCTAAATAGTCAATTTAATTAGTTCCAGATAAGCATTGAAATATATATTTTAGATAGAACATGGATTTTGCCCTCCATTAAGCAGTGAAAAGATGCAGAAAGGATAAAACTGTCCATTAAAATGAAGAAATCACATAGTGTTCTCTAAGATTCATTTACTACTTTTGTTTCTGAAGTGATTCTAATTCTAGGGTGTGAAGACTTCTGGGACGGCAACATGACATGTGAGGAGGCCATACACAGAAATTTCACTCAGTCCAAGCGAGCTCTCACACAAGCTAAGATTAATGTGTGTGCTTACCTTAGCAAATCATTTGTGCAGTCTAATTCATTATTTCATTACAACACCGACTATTTGGAGAGTGTGGGGAGTGAAACACAGTGTCCCAGACTCGGTATAGATTTACCATCTGGCTGTTCCACAAATAGGCCTGAGTGTGGACTCGACACTGCTTTGAATCCTACTGAAATTGCAACAACCCTGAATCAACATCAGCATAAACAAAATCAATCAACAGTATACATATTTAAGAGAATTGTGGGTTAACGCAGGTGAGAAGACATTTAGTCCACTCTAATGTCAATCCTGATGCAGACCAAAGAGATAAGGTTACCTCAGGATGAGTCAGACTGCTTTTAGTGAACTACCGTATGGCAGGGCGACTCATTTATATATATATCTGGAGGTACTGCTGATATCTTACATAACAAGTGTCACAAGTGTCTCCATAATTCACCCACAGAAGCACCAGACGGTTTCCACTCATAAAAATAAAAATAAAATCACAGTAATCTTTATTCACGGAGTTGATTACAAAAGACTAAAATGCATCAAATGCTACATCTATGTGGTAAAACATATCAATTCATCTGACTGTTATATTTCCATTAGGAATAAATGAAGTTAATCAAAGAACAGGCTGACATTAATAAAATAAAAAGCACAACAGAACCAAAAACTTTTAATTCACTCAAATTGTCACAAGTATTTTACAACCGATGGCCTAAAACAAAACAATTCATATGAATGAATGAGCTGTAGATATGGACTAGATCTGTGTCCAGGAAACAGGAGGGATGGTTTGGCTTTCTGGCCTTGTTCAGGTCACAGGACTCCCCATGAGCCTTTCCTGACGCAGCGAGACCAGTCGACTGAGCCACAGCTCCTCTGCTTTCTCCTTGTCCATGAACAACTGCAGGATGACAAAGAGTGAACATGTGAATACACAGAAAACTATTAATTTTGTTTTTTAAATCATGGGAAACAAGCAAAGAAGACCACAAGTATCTCTATCTCTCCATCTTTATACTTTTCTTGTGAAATTTGGTAATGCTGCATTTCTTGAAAAAGCAGCTTGACCAACACGTGGCTACTCCATCACAGTTCTTTGTTTCTTATAAGAGACGTGAACTTCATTCCACAATCTACTACACACTTGATTGACTTACCAGCTTCTTCCTAAACCTCCCACATCCATAATGTGACAGAAATTAACGAGCTATGTTTCCTTGTGAGTTTGTCAGCATGACACAGAGTCGTCGGTACTGCCCACAAACACTCATGTGACCTCAGCTTGGAGTCATGGCGATGGCATGAGTGACGTCTGTAGTGTCTTATGTCAGCTCCGTCTTTTCTTATCCACCAACTTCAAAATGTGCATCAGAAAAGCCGATGTTATATAACTGGTCTAGCTGTGAGGGCCTAGGAGTGTGTTGGAGTGGTGGCAGAGGGGCCCTACACATGTGACTTGTATTCATGGCAGTACATCACTAGCAGTAATGATACTGAATGTAAGAAGGCTATAAAACTCTTGCTGCAAGTGTCTGATGAATGAAGGCATCTGTTTATTAGGAAGAAACATAATGACTATGAGATTGAGAAGCAAGGCACCGAGACATAGGGGAAAAAATTGGAAGATCATTTCTATATTCACTGTGTGCTTGTGTGAGGGTGAGAGATAATGCTGACATGCTGGCTGTGTGTATATACTGTACA
Organism: Selene dorsalis; assembly: GCA_900303245.1. Classification (NCBI taxonomy): domain Eukaryota; kingdom Metazoa; phylum Chordata; class Actinopteri; order Carangiformes; family Carangidae; genus Selene; species Selene dorsalis. Next base: position 11,406 of record OMNW01008813.1, read on the forward strand.
TCTATGTGATGATGCATGTCTATTATTATGCAGATTGTAGAGCAACCCCGGCCACGTCAATCCTTCATTCTTAACCTGTGGTGCTTACAGCTGCACTGCATGTTATCTGTGTGTTAGATTCAACACCAGTGAGTTCTTGTCTGTCAGCCCCACACTGGTGTCATGGTGCTAATGAGGCTGTGTGTGTGGGATGACAGTATCTGGGCTAGGCTAATGGGACTCATCTGTTCTAATTGGAAGTGGAGCTGGAGCTGGGGCTGGGGCTGGGGCCCGCCTGGGGCATATTGGTGCCATACATCAGCCTGTCTGAGGTTGTGTATGTGTGCGCATTTGAACTCAGGGTAGGTATGTGTGTGTATGTGAGGGGGTTATCTGCATACGTCAGTGCATAACTTAGTTTCCCCAGTGGAGATAGATGAGTGGGAAGCCCCAGGGAGCGTTATTGGAGTTTAAAAGATTTCCCTCTCGTTTTTCATCATTGGTCTGCAGGCACTGAAGGAGGTGATGTTAGGAGGCTATAATCTGCTATACTGCAGTGTCCCATATGATACATGTACAGTTCGCAGGAGTGGCGTAAACAGTGGTGGCGATGTCAGTTGAAGCAGTGGTATTTTTACAAGAAAAAGTTTGTCCACTAATCAACTAAGTCAAGCACCATACTTGTAAAAACAAGGCAATGCTAAAAGAGTCAGACAGAATCAGTGCTCATTGGCTGAGAGTGTTCAAAGCTCTGTGTGGCAGAACTTTAGAATGGCTCAATGTGATGTTGAAGGAAACAGAAAAATCCAAAGTTCACAATGAAAAAGGCTTTTTTCAGAGAGAACTTACACTGGGATGGGCAAGTGTGTCAGTATCATTGTAGACTATGGATATGGGAAGAGTGACATCCTGAGAATCGTCCATCTCTGACTCCTGCTTCACCTCTACAGGCTCGACCTGTATTCACAGAAATACACAAAACCTTAAAAAATGTCACACTCAAATAGCACATTCAAGCATTTGAAACATGCACCACAAAACACAATGAAACATGGACATTATCAAATATAAGCATAAACTGTAAATGATAAGTGAAAATTACGGTGTAGATGGTATGTGGAGATGAAGGTAAATATTTGAATATAAAACGGTAACATCTGTTTCCCAATTTCATACTGCACATTAATGATCTGGTGTAGTGAGTATGTCATGTGTTGACGAAATTACCAATAATGAAACAGCTGGTATGCATTATCAAAACTCCCGATTGTGTTTTTTCAGCGCGCTGCTGATAAATGTCATTATTTAACGTAGTAAAAGAAAATGGAGGCGCCAGTCAGGGCTGCAAAACATTTAAATAAACTGTGAACAGCTGTAGAAAAGATCAGACAATTAAAAAGATTTTAATCTTTGGAAAATATTCTACTTCAAAACTTCTGTTTTAGTGGATGGATCAATAAAATCGGTGTAAAACATACAAATCCATTGATAGTAGAAAAATATAACGGGAATGAAGTCTTACATACTACTGTACATGTATTATCCTATGGAGGAGAGCACATAAAGGAGCTGTGAAATGCAATATGACATTTGTCCGACAGATTGCAGTGATAGATTAGCCTATGCAATCAACCTGCAGACAGCAGGAGTTATAGAGATTAGTGTGTGTCCTGCAAGGTATTGTAATGGATATCTCCCTCAGTTCATCTGTGTGTAAGAAAACATGAGGTTATCGGAAGTTTACAGTATTTCCCCTTCGGTTCATTCACATTTTAGTTTGTGTGAGTAAGTGTTGTTGCGGCTAAACCAGCAACTGTAGTTTCACTTCACACTTCAGTGAAAAAGGTCTTCTTCATGTTGATTAATGAAGCTCTGAGTTGTAAATATTACAATAGTCAAACACTTGGCAGAGTCAGCTTTGTGACCGGTTAGCTTTGTCAGTTGAACAGCAACATTATCCACATTTTGTTAGTTAGAGCCAAAGGAACATTTCTGAAAAGGACTTAAAGTGAAGCTGAAGGCTCTCTGCCCCCATCATGTTAGCATCTGAGGAGTCCACACTGATAGCAGGGAATATGATGTTTAGAACGAGTCTTCCTCCATCCCTGGAGGTACAACTTAAAGCTATAATAAGCCCTATATTTGGACGGATGGCCTGGTCGCCTTGTTGTACTTGATGAGGAAGAAATAACAAAATGAATACTTTGCCAAGTCCATTCATGTTTCAAACACTCGTTAAACCAGCCCCAGAGCAAATGTTTACCCAGTTGGAAAAATCTATTTAAAATTCATTTGGCAGGACAGAAAAAAGTGAGTGGGATATAAAACACAGTAGCTAATAAGTATGGTGAAGTGCCAAATATCAGACAGCATAACTGGCTATTACAATTCTTGGGAATGATATGCTGAATATATGTTTTTAATGAATGCAGCTAGCTTGAAATAGAATAAAAAATCTTAAAAGATATACAGTGCTCTGGCAGATAATAAAGGTTTCACTGGCTTCTCCTCATTAACGGTTGTTTAAGAATCCGTCTGGTCACAATTCACAGTTGATGGTTATCAAAACTAAAACCAAACAAACTTTATAATCATATATTCTCAGACAACAACACGTTCAAACAGCCGAGCCCATTCTGTTATTCTGTAAAAGTGCGTTGAATTATTGGTTTCATTAAATAACAAATGATCCAAAGATGCAAATTAATTGTCAATGTTTGCATGTTTATTTAGCTATTATTCATTTTTGGCCCAACATGTCATATAGTTAAAGACTCTGAGAGACTGTGCAATCCTCTCTCCCACTACACATGAATCATCTGGATATCTTAAGTAATGTGTGACTAATGACGAGGACGATACCCAGGAGATTACTCTGAAAACAGTGAAGAGCTGCTTTTAAAAAAAACATGTAAACTTGAAATTGTGTATCATTAAAGCACTTTTGTGCATAAAAGACAAACAGATTAAAATACCGCAGGACTGTGTCACTTTGTTCTACTTTAATTGCATTTTCTTTATCAGAAGAATTTTTAAGTGATTCGATTTTTCTTCATGAGGTGATTTTACAGTATAAATCTATCTTTATAGACATGAGAACACACCTAAGAGGTATTTTTCCCTATGTAGGAGATCCACTGTAAAGGCTACTACCCAGCTGCATAACTGGATATACTGAAGTTGGGGGATCAAGGTGTGAATCTGGGTGAGCACTGAGAAAGAGAAGGTCTGATACACTATGCATATGCAATCTGTGCAGTGTGTCCAGGTCAGGACAGACGGGATTAGTCCAGTCCAAGCTGCAACCAAACGGATCTTGACCTTTGTCAGACTCACCAAGACGTGCCCCAAAAGTCTGTGTAGGTCTGCTGTCACATGTTGTCGCCTATCTTTTCAAAACAGCCATGAGCCCCAACAAATCTAATTCCTGCTCCTTCAGAGACGGAAACATTTCAATAATGACTTCTGTGTTTTGTCTGCACAACCAGAGGGGGGG
>OMNW01008814.1:0-18618 GCA_900303245.1 Selene dorsalis
AAAGGGAAAGAGGTATGGGTATGGGTATGAGATACTCACCCCATAATGAGGCTGTTAATGTAGTCATTCCCATCCATGTGGCCGAACTGGAAGTCTCTGGAGACACAAGACAACATGAAAAATTATCAGTGGCGTGAGAAAGCGAAACAGAAAATGCATCAAACACAACACACAGAGAGTTTTTCCCCCCTGTCTCTGTGGAGTGTATTACCTCGAACGAACTGGGACACAAACATGAAATCACATTGAACAGAATTGCATGCTCTCGCTGTGGACACCCGGGATCACTTTTGTCAGTGCAGTAGGGGGGTGGGGGTCCCCTGAGCTCCGTCATATGCCATTTCCTGCTTCTCCTAATGTTTTCCCGCATAGAAAGGACTCAGGTGATTCATCTAAACGATAAAGCAGGTGGAGGAATTCAATTTGTATCTCATTGTATAGCACTATATCTGAGCTGGGTGTATTGTGGGATTGAGGTGGTGGTGGGGGGGGGTTGCAGAAGCCCAGAGAAGCCAGTGACTTCCACTGAATGACTGATTATAGAGGCCTCTACATATATATATTATATCCGTATTGAATCATAGCTACATAGCACATTTGTCCCATGGGTGCTAAACAATACTGGCTGTGCTTCTACCAATGGCATGATTATGAAGAGTCTGAACTACAGCATATAATAAATCCAGCAGAAGCGATATAAAAATAATTCTACGTTTGCCATCATCTGGCTGACGACAGTGGGTCAGACTGGGAATAAAAGCTCATCAAAAAGTCAGTTTGCAACTTGTGCTCTGAGGGCTGCAGCGCTGCGAGTAAGGGATCAGAAATAGATGGGAAATGATCAACATAAATATTTACAGATTTGTTTCCCATGTATGTCCATCATCCCACTCCCAGAGATACTTGTTGGGCCTTTCACTGAGCAGGCCAGCCAAAAAAGAAAAAGTTAAAAAAAAGGGTGGATAACAAACCGGGAAACATGTATATGTACCATTTGGACCAAACTGAAGGCAACAACATGCAACAGATTTTCTGGCAAATGTTGTAGGTTTTGCAATAAGTGGAGTTTTTCTGCTATGCACTGACGTGTTCTCTCTGGAAATGAGTATTTATCCGTTCAACAAAATATTTGACCTTATTGGTACTGTTTGTGGTTCTCATGAAGAAATCCTGTTTGGTTTTGTTGGTTTTCTGAAGCCACATTCCAACAGAATTAATCTTCCAGAGAAAGTGGGCGTTTAAATATTTTGATCCTCCGTAGCAAAACTCAAATGATGCTTTTCCCTAGCAGACTTTCAAACATGCTGTAAAGTACAAGGCATTTTTTGTGGGTAAGAATTTAATAATGACCAATGGACATTGGAAAAGCAGTGTTGGAGCTTAATGTATTACTCGGCTAGGGGTGAAATATCACCCATTAATGCACTCTAGACGGGATTTATGATCGGTACATGAAATATTAAACACCACATGTAGAAGCCACAATGTGTGTTTATGGCATGGTTAGAACCATGACACCATCCAAATGAGCAATGGTGCAGTACATGCTGTTCTGTATGTGTGTGCTTTTGGCTTGTTGATCAATGTGCATGGACATGTGTCTTTTCTCATACGACCACTGAGGGGGATGAAAGTCAACCATTTTTAACTTCAGAATGGCTCTAAGATATTTTAACCAGCAGGAATTTATTGGCCATAAATCCACTTCCATTCTCTTCATCAAATCTCAGTAAGTTTATTTCACCATTTACCAGTTATTACAGTTCTCCAGGTCATAGATGCACTGTGGTTAGCTGTTGTTGGGCCCTGAGCCAGAAATCCTGCAGTATTTATTGACAGCTACAAAATGACTCAACACTATATTAATGAAACTCATCAAATTAGTCTTGACAACCTGCAGGTCCACTGTGAAATTGAACTGAGCAGGAGAAGAGTTCAAATATTGATTATAGGAGTTGACTATGCATACTGACTATACAGAGCTGCTGCATTATCGCTATTAAGACCCCTCCTTATGACACATTTGCTTGTTTACACTGACCCAAACAAAGCAGGCATACCAGCAACACTCAGCCTGTGATGTCCATGATGTCAGTGTTCCAGAATCTGAATTCTGGAGATCCAGAATCGCTGCAGCTTTGCTGTTGTGACGACATCACAGCAGCTTGACTGTTCTGTGACATCCTGGCTGCACAGATGTATGTGTTGACATATTTTATGTTCCCAAGTGAACTTGTGACAAGACAGTGCGGTACACTGAGAAATTACTGATTAATTACTTAATTAACTCAAAGACCCACTGAAAATATCATGGAATACCAGATGTGTTTCCAGTGTAAGGACCAGACTCAGAACAAGACAGCAGAGGAAAGTTAAAGCTCCTGAAAAGTGTCCTACGGAGCGAATGTGTGATGTCGGCTGACGAAGGACTGAGGGCGAGGGAAATTGAGGAGAAACTCAAGGCCGAGCTGGACAAAATGAGAAAAATGTTCATAGCATACGATGAAATGGTCACGGCAAAAGAGAAGACGAAAAAGAAGACGAGCGAAAAGCTGCATGGCCTGGAAAAACAAAATGAGACACTCAGCTTGTCTTTGAGACAGGAGAGGAACTGTTCGGCTTTGCTTCAGATGGAAGCATCCGATACAAAGAAGATGCTGCAACATCTACAGGATGACTTCAAGAACCTTCAACTAGACCACAAGAAGGTGGCTTCTCTGCTGGAGTGTGAGACCAAGACAAATGCTGATCTGCAGGTTAAGATCCAACACCTTATGGAAAAACCAGTGACGCTGGAGAAAACGTGCCAGACCACAGAAGAACAGAACAGCCAGAATAACAACTACAAAGAAAGCACTTCACAGGAAGATGTAACTGCTCTCCATGAGAAAAACTCCAGTTCCCAGAAACTACACCGCTCACCTCTGGAGGAGGAAGAGACCAAGACAGAGGTAGTGGATGAGGAAGCCACAGAGGAAGCGGAGGAACTGGAGGAAGCTGAGAAAGCAGAGGAGGTGATGGTTGTCCCTTCAGTGTGGAGAAGATTCCTGCTCTTCTTCATTTGTGGTTCACACCACATACACTTGAGATACAATACAATTAAATAAATTACTAACAACCATATGTATGGCGTGTGTGCAGATTAACAAGACATCTAACCTGACATCCAAATAGACATCTAAATCTCATCTATATTCAGTTATAATCACAGCACACCCTTGAGGCAACAGGAAATAGCGTGCATTACACTTGTGTACTCTTCGCGGCCTCCTCACCTACCTCAAAATTGGTCAGAATATGCAAAGAGTTCAGTGATGCCTGAACATGAAAACTGTGATTTTTGGTTGAGCAGCCGGACCATGGCACTGCAAGGAACATTAAACAGGAAGTTGCTACTCCTCAATCTTCCACGTTTGATGACAGCAATCCTGCTCACTGCCATATGGTCTGTGCCGCCCATGTAAACCTTCGAGCACGGTGAGGTAGTGGCCGGGTTACGATGATGACAACTACATGAAAGATGCAACTGTGAGGCTGCCATGGTGGACATATGATCAGAGATAAGGGACAAACTTGGCCTTGTCAGAGTAAAACATAGTTAACAATTCAGAGCTGATTCTATCACCCTCCTTATTAATAACACAAACAGTATGCCTTTTAGATAGTGCGGCAGTGACGGCTTGTGAAAACAAAGCCCCGTCTTCCTCAGACAATCTGGCTTTCCTTTGACAGAGATTGGGTTCAGCATCTCAGCTAAAGGGACATCATCTTTTTGACGGATTATTTCAGTCAGTGTAATCATCGGAAAGCGGTCGCACCAGAGGTCGGTTCATGGACGCACAGAGGTCCAGCTTGTCTGACAGGTGGTAGCTGATGGAAAACTTCAACTGTGAGAATCAACATTTCACTAAAGGGTCTGTGAATTCCTTTGATTTGTTTCAGTCTGCATACTGAAAGATGGATCCTTCATCAATGATTACTATGTCAGCGGCATGAGAAAGCTCTGCCCTGTTTTTTTTTAATCCAGTTTATTACCAAGGTCTTGAAAGAGAGGTTTTAGACTTCAGGGCAGCTTAAGGAGAAAATCCAAAGTTGTACCTGAAAGGTTGGTAAAAAAACAAAAAACAAAGGCCACAGCATGAATATTCTGTGCTATACTGTTTCTAACTGGTTATGAAATCAAGTCAAATTAAATCGCTGAATTGCTGGTAGAGATCCAAGACCTGGTTTTAAAGCTGGAGGAATACTTCCTGCTGAAGAGTCCTGTGTCTGTGTGTGTGTGTGTGAGTGTGTGTGCGTGTGTGCGGCTTGTTACTAACCGGTCTGCAAACTGATACTTTAAGTGGCTCTTATTTTGTTTCATCATTTGACTGTGTGTATATTATCCTTAAGCGGTTAATAGGATTGCTGCAGATGAAACATGTGAAGAAACAGTCTCAAACAGGATACAGAAATTAAACTGTCTGGCTGGTGTTGGTTAGGGTTGTTGCAATACACAACATGCAATGCAAAACAAACTACAAGAAATGGCAGGCAACTACCACCAATATGTTCAGGTTATGGTTTATGCTGTTCTTGTTTTCAATGCACTTCAATGTACGTGTATTGAATGTTTTCCAACTCAGAGGTTATTACCCATGTAAAATTTATATTGTCCTGCAATGCAAATATATTGGATTAAAAAATAACAATAATAATGAGAAATGAAAAAAGTAAACCAATGTTCTTGTTCATTTCTAAAAAGGTGTGTTTACCTGCATAAAGAGCTGGGCCAATCAGAGTCACACAATGGCAGACTGACAATTTACAGACAGGATTGGAGGGGCTCTGCTTTGATCAAAGCATTTAGAAGTCTAGTACGGCATAAAAGCATTTATCAGAGAGTAAACGATCTGTAAAGATAGTAATATGAAAGTTGTGTGTGATGTGATGCTCTGCCTTGTCCGTCTGGACAGAATCTGTTTTTCAGCACGACACCACTGAAAAACAAGAGCGCAACTAGTAGTATTAAATTTACTGCTGTGTTTCTTTGTTGTCATTTAAAAAAGCGACAATACAACTAATAGCCAAACAATAAAGCTTAGTTCATATTACACTAAAATGAGGTTAAATAATAAAACATGAAAAAGACAAACCAAATGAAAAAATTCACACTAATACAGGTTATTAGTGCACCACAATAGAGTTTAGGGTCATCCCAACTGATTCCTCACTGACCATTATCAGCTAATTTTCATTTCAAATAATTGCTCGGTAGATTCAGGATTACGGTCACCTTAACTCTAATCACCTGTGGTTAATTAGAGAAGCAGTATGCGCTGCAGGGCTGGACAACATGGTCTAAAATTTATATCACAGTATAGGTCGATACCGTAGTGCAATTTCAATCAAATCAATATCAAAGCAATATCAATCTACTTCCTATACAGTCTATACTGTCTATCTTCAGTGTGCTGTACTGTAGCAGTCGAGTGTTAATGAATCTAAAATCCAGTGTAATATGGAATCAGACAGACAGACAGATCTAACATGTTAGCAAACAGTTTCCCACTTACAAAGAGAAACACTAGCTTTCATTCGAAAATGCATCTCTGGCAACCTCGCAACTTAGCCAATGTATGTGTTCAGCTAGTTTGTACCTGATCAGAGGACAGTTGTGTGAGTGAACCACACCAGTTATGTTGTGTGCCATAAAATCAAAAATAATGAGCCAACTGCTAAAACACTGCAGAGCTGAAAACAACTGTGGACTAGTTGGTGGTAACTCCTTTTGGGTTCATCAGTGTGACCAACACCTTTTGCATCACACATGATAATATCTGCAGTTGAAAATGTTGCTCCCACTCGCAGTTTTCTTGAGTCCAGTATTATTTATGGACAGGAAGTCATGGGTCAGAGGTTCCAGTTTGTGCCAAAAGACCTCAATGGCTTAATCCATGATAAACATGCATGCGTTGTTTTGTCGCAGTGCAGAATTTCAACCCAATTCACACCCACCGACGGACAAAAATCAAACTTTTCAAGCAGAATTTTCTCTCCAGGCACACACGTGCGCACACACACGCACGCACACACTGGCTGCCGCTCAGACGTGAGATTTTTGCACTCGCTGTTCTGTCAAAATGCTACAAATGGTGGGTGAGCTGAATACCTCGACATTTATTACTGCATCAAACAGCATCAGCTCATTCAAATGTCACTCACCACCAGTGATCTGTTGAATACATTGCGTCCACCCACCACCGGGGGCGACAATCAAGCCTGTGCCTTGTGATTGTAAGTACCATTTAGGTGTGTGAGAGCTGTGTGCGCAGCTCTAATCTCAGTGGGGATCTCGAACTCAAAAGTCTTAAAAAAAAAACAACCCCGAAAAAAACAGGACTGCCGAGTGCGCCGGATACTGGACTGATTGAAGATAGGAATCTGTGTAATTCAATCAGTCCTAATGGGAATGCCTGAAGAGGAAGAAACACCTTGATCATGGTGGTTTGAGATACAGAAATCTATCTGATGAAGCAACATGGTCAATGATGGGGCACAGAAAGGAACTTAAGCACAACACAACAATGAAAATGTGATACATTTTAGTATTAATATTTGAGAGGAAACCCCTCGTCGCCTGTCACCTCACAGAGGGGGGGCGGGCGGTCGTGATCGAAGATAAGCGTCGGCTACAGAACAGCGACCTCGCAGCTCATTTGAATTCAAGCCACCACAGCAGAGAACATGTTTGCTTTAACCTGGGTTCCCTGGCTGAGGCATGGCCCACCTCCTGTACTCACTAAATCATCCTGCTACACACATACAGCGTTTTCTGCATTCACTGCACTGGGTATCACCTCTTTGTCCACTATCTTTACTCTGCTGTTCAGAAAAAAACAACAACACCTGCTCAGAAATTAAACATTTTAAATTGAACTGTCTTTTTGTATTTGGTGCCTTTGTCGACTCGGCTCCTCTCCGCTACAAGAACAGGTCACACACGGCAGCACGTAACATAAACATCTCATCTTTAGTTGTTATTGCCCAAGTGAAGCGGGAGAAAACAGAAAATTACGCATTAATACATGCCGTGCTGAGCTTTTGACTGACAGCTGAAAAGAACACCTATATTTGGAAGCTGACATTTTGCATAATTACCTTTCTACTGAACCTCAGTGAAAACAGACGTATCCTGACAAAGGCAGAAACCTGCTTGTGAACAGACAGGCAGCATTTCCCAGTAAGAGCACCACGCTAGAATAAATGTAGAGATTGGATATTCATCTTTGACCTCATGGCGCATCCGTGACTTACCTGTTAAAATGTTCTCTGTACTCCTTGGCCACCCTCTGAATCAAGCTCTTTAATCTAAAAGCAAATGAGAAGAGACTGAAATACCACATGAGTCAAAACCTAACCTTTTTTTTGTTGTTGCTTTTTAGCTGGTGCCTGCAATTTGTGGGAAGATCCAAACAATGACAGCAACTCTTATCTTTATTTGAAAACCGTGCACTTAAGCACAACTGTTGTGGTTAGTGTAGGAGTGTATGGGAGTCATTTCTGTGAAGCCATGCTTTTTAATTTCAGTGTTCTTTGTACCTGCCACTCTTCTCTGTGGGGTCCTTCTCGTCGATGACTGCAATCGCCACCAATTTGCCTGAGGTGATAGACAGGGATTACAAATCACAATCACACACGCAAAAGACAAAAGGGGGTGAGAGGACAATAGCAGGCAGATTAAGGGGCTCTGGATGAGACGCATCACCTCTCAAAGCGGGGTGGGGTTTCGGGGATGGGTGAGAGCTTTTTATTCATTCATCACTCAAACATTGAACTATCTTTGGCTTTCTGCTTGGTTGAACAGGAAACAAGTGGTCACTCTCTAGCAGAGGATCTATTTCGGTGCCATTCAAAACCCAAACCCACAACATGACAAATAGGTCTGCTTAGAAAAAAAACTCACACAACTTAAAGGTCTGTTGTCTTGTGTGAGTTGAGGCTAGTGACCCCTTGTTGCTTGGATTAGAGTGTCAGTCTGCCCCCTGGTGGTCAGTCATGGTAGTTGGCATATCACAAGGTTAAGGGACAAATAATACTTTACATATAAACGCAGTTGCTGATGGTGGAAAAGGACAAGACAGTTTTAAAATACAAGCATGTCCTAGTTTCTAATATTACTGTATATGGGAATGCAAATAGCCTCTATATGCACCTAAGCACTTCATTCCCAGAGCAACCTTTGTTACGTTCTGCAGGGCATTGCAGAGAAAACAGTTTATTTATAGTTATTTATAGTTTACTTTGTGTTTTTTCCCTACAGTGCCTCTGCATGGGAACACAACCTGTAGAAAGGAGCGCAATTCACTCTCAAGCATCTAACTAAACTGGACGCACAAATTCCACTGTTGATGTAGCTGAAATAACTACAGTCCTGGATAATCAGGAGAGCCACAGTCATTGGTTGAGCAGCTCTGCTGTATAGCCGCGGTACATAATTCAAATGTTAAACCTTACAAAAGGTTTATGTAAAGAATGACTTCAATTACAGTATATCAGCCATTTGCTCATATCTTATCGATCAGACAGAAACTTTTCCGAAGAACAGCCTTTGTCTTGCCAGGGTGTTGAACTTCTCCATGGTAACAGTGAGGTTATAAATGTACTAAATAATCAGATGCATTTTCTTTCCCATAAGATGTCAAACTGTCAAAAGTCTCCAGTTGACATTTAAAGCCTTCTCATGTTGTACAAAGTCTGGCATTTGCACTTATAAATGCACAGAAGTCATGAAAAAAAGGCCCTAAACATGATCTATCTGCAGCTGTCCAGATGTTCTATATCTCCTCTCTTAGAGATGTAAGTTCACAGTCCACTGGCAGAGTGAGTGATGAACTAAAGACAAATCAAATGTCATGATGGACGAAGATAAACATCAGTCAACAGGATTTTCAACAACCCGGCAACCCCAAGATTTTCCCATAGAGGGCAAATAACTGACTTTAGACTTTAGAGCTATCAAATTTAAAAATGTATAAGCTATAAAGCTTTATCCAAAAGAGATTTCAAAAAGGTCAAATATTTTCTTGCTGCATCATCATCATCATCATCAGGTTTTCTGACACAGGGGAAACAGGAGCAGTGAACTGACTGGTGTGCTTAAAGGTGACTGAGCTCTCGGAGCCGTTTACTGTAAAGATGTGTCGGGACTCATTTTACGTCCAAGTTCAGAGGGAAGACCATGCTTCATGTTTTGACCATAGAGAGCACATCTAAGTCAGTGAGTGCTCCACAGCTTGATGACAGTGAGGATCAAAGCTCATGTTCTTCTGGTAAAAGCTTAAAGAGGGGATGGAATCAAATTTACAAGACATCCATCTACCAACCTGCAGACTTCATATTTCCTGGAATCATATTCACAGACCTTTTATTCCCGATACACTGGGAGTATGTTGTTTATCCAGCTGACTCTCTAAAACCAGTCATGTCAAGCAGCGAGGCTGATGTTTATGGATCAAAATTGGAGCAAATCTTTGCGCATTTGGTGTGGTGGTGATATTTTTTCTTTGCACACTGCAGCGACTCTAGAGACTCAGTTGTGGTTGAAGACATGCAGCGTTGTCTCTCGCTTAAGACACTTTGTTTGAATTGTTGCTATCGGACATACTATCCACTCTCTGTCCCTGTAGAACAGCATGTACACCCGAGAAAACAAAATTGCTCTTTGATTCACTCCAATAGATTTTTTTCTTTCGATTCGCTGTGAATCCTTTAGTCTATCTCCACTGTTATTTAGACATGGATACCAGGTTTGGTGTCAATGTGACTTTAAGACGTTGCTCAACAAGCCCCGAGTGTGTGAAATCTGATACTTGATTGAAACGTCTTTAAAGACAAGGCTTATACTGTTTTCACAAATTCACTTTGATGGGAACTCTGCTAAGTTAATTCAACAGACTGAAGCCACAGTCTGCGTCGCCTTTAATCGGTCAGACTCAATTAAGATGCTTTAGTGGCTGTTTTGTATGCAGGGCTTCCAATTAGCAAGGATCAAATTTAGCATAAATGGGTTAAAAACTGAATTTAAGCAGCGACAAATGTGAGAAACATCCAACTGTTGAGTGTCAGTGATTTAACAAAAGGGAGGAAAATGCTGCGAAAGCTCAGTTTTCCCTGCACACAGCCTCAATTCATTGCCGTTTAAAACAGAGTTTGTATTTCAGTCTCGAGCTAAATTTCCCGTGGGTGGTCAAGTGTATGAACATCTGAGCAACGTGGTCTATCCAGAGGGAAGGGACACTCGTTTCTATCGCGGCTCCGAATTAAGGCTTGTACTCTAACAAGGAGCTGGAAAATGTTTTGATTTTTAATTATAAAGTCGCCATGTGGTAGATTGGATATTTGGGGGCGGGAGGCTAAATATGAGAAATTGTGGTATGGACATGAAAAATGGAGGGAAGGGGGCTGAATAGAAGGTGTGTGCAAAATGCTGATGGACGGCAAATTATATGTGTTGGCCCTCACTCTGCCATTAAAAAACAATTGTCTATTTACTTTGCTTCAACACACATACACAGAAACAAATGAGTCACACTGGTTGTGCTCGCAGTTGACAAAACAATGCCATTTACACAGAAAATAGAGCTAAAATGTTTTCTTGATTAATCAATTAGTCGCTCAGCAGAAAATGAATCTGCAACGATTTTGATAATTGCTTGAATCATTTTTCAAGCAAAAATGGAAAACGTGCCTCAGCTGCTCGCACGTGATGATTTACCACAATTTTTTGTCTTATATTTTAACATTTAAAAAGCAGCTAAAGAAAAAATAGCTTGTCTGATTAAACAGGCTGATGAGTAATCTGTGCAAACCAGCTCTGGTTCCAGTGTATTTTACTAGACACTATTGTTTTCCTGTGTTGTCCGTTTTCCATGTTTTTGCATTTTGACTGTTTATAGTTCTGTGGTTCTTTGTGACTCATGTCTATGAAGTGTTGAATAAATAATATCTGAATATCTGTGTGTTCAGGACTGTTCAGACAACAAGACACTGACATTTATTATTATAAATATTTGAGAACTACAATAATTAGCTAAATTTATAAAGAAAATAATTGTAAGTGTGGCATGGTGGTTCAGTGGATAGCACTGCCACCTTAATGAAAGGAAGTTCTGTCCAGCTTCTCTAGCTTCCTCCCACACTCCAAACACATGTACATTGGGTTATGGTGACTTTTAAATTGCCTATGGGTGTGAATATAAAAGCATGAGGTCGTTGGTCCCTAATTGTCGGCCCTGTGATAGACTGGTGACCTGTCCTGGTTGTACCCCACCCTCATCCTGTGTCAGCTGGGACTGCCTCCAGCAACCCCCACCAGAACCATGTATAAGTAACCAAATTACATTCCTGCCACTGTATGTGTAAATCTATATTATTGGAATACTATTTTAAACACAAGGCCATAATTATACTTTGCACTTCACACAGTCTTACATAACAGAAAAAAAATAACTTTAAGAAAAGAAAAATGTTTTCTTTAAGGAGTAAACTGCTGTTTGACAGAAAAGATCTTATGGAGGACAAATCTTATGCATACGCCACCTGTTTCTCCAAGCTCATAGAGCGTGAAGCCATCAATCTGCAGGTACCCTTGGAAGCGCTCCTTGTTCACCCACGATGACAAACTACCATCCTCATACTCTGCAACACACAGAGAAAGAATCTTTCAGGAGGGAAAACACAAAAACAGCCAATCGACATTCCTCGCACAACCTGTGTATATTAAAAATCAAAGCAGAACAGTGTATTGATGCCTGGGCTGTAAGAAGATCACAGTGTTTACTACCTGTACGCTCTCTGGGGAATAAAAAGACGGGACACAAGCCGACTGTGTACAGACAGGGGTCAGCTAAACAGCAATCAGAAATTATTCTGACATAGGGCTGTCTCTGGGTTAAGAAGCCAGGGAGGCTATTTTGTGTCTGAACAGCACAATGCGTTGTGATTTCAAGTGAGCAGACTGGGAATCAAGCCAGATGTAAACAATCAAAAGTAACAGTTTGCTTGTCAAGACATAAATCAAAGAACATTTTGTGAGTCTGGACTGTCTACAATAAACTTGTTGCAAAGGATTAATTTGCTATTTATCAAATAGCAGGTTGTCAAGAGCATAAAAAAAATAAGAAAAAAGAAAATGTAATTTTCATTCACAATAGATGCTGCTTCTTCCTGGGATTCTGGCTCACCTGACCTCATTTTCACAGTCATTATGCCTTTCTGTCTTCAAAAAAAAAGAAAAGGAAAAACACATTTGGTTTTTAAATGACTCTCCACACATACATACATTCATTTTTAGGACACAGATTTGGCAGGGTTTTTTTTTTTTCTTCACATTTGGAGAGCAAATGCATAATTTAACAGATGCATCAGGATTTAAAAAAAAAAAATCAAGTGCAACATATAAATAAAAAAAAAATCAAGCGCAGTAAAAGAAAAATAAGGATGGTTCCCTGAATGTGAGCCACATGTTGTTGCTTTCCCTAACATCTGGAGGCAACGTGCGAACGGGAAGCAGAGACTGTCCCGGGAGGTTAGGAGTAGGGTGCAGCGAGGCTGTTGAAACTCCGCTGTTTTCTCCAGCTGAGAAGAGGCTACAGGATGCTCGTAATTGATGTCAAATGTAGCTGGGACCTCATTATGACATGCTAATAAGTTATCATGACCTTTCTGCTACCATTACAGTAATTACAAGAACACTGATGACTTTTACATGGTTCTTAGGCTGCAGGGCCCCAAAGGAGGTGGGAGCATAATCACGAACATGACAACCTAAAACCTGAAACAGGCTTTTAAAAAGCCCAAGGTCGAAGCTACTGCTAGTATTGCAATCAAAGGTACCTTAATGCAATGCAATCTATTTCTCAGCGCTGCTGCTGCTGCTGCTGCTGTTGTGTGAAGGTGGAGCAGAGCGGTGTTGTTGTAAAGGCTGCTAAGTCAGTCAATATGGTAGACATTCCAGAGAGCTCTTGCCACAGATGTTCTGGCTTTATAGACAGCACGCAGCTGCCCGACACACTCCTCTCTCAGAAGCGAGGCGAGAGCTGAAGGGCCCCATACTGGGATCATACAGTTTGATGAACCTCTGCGTGGACTGAACCTGCTTCACCTTGAAACAAATTAGAGCCGCTCTCTTCCTGGGCGCTGGCCACGCAAATTTCCATACTGCCCTACAGGAGCCTGTCAGCCCAGAGTTCACACAGCGGGAGACGGGAGAGAAAGATGAGGGGCAGGAGGGGGAATACAAACAGTCAGTGGGTGGAGCGCTGATGATCCCGTGTCAGAGTTTCTGAGTGGAAGGAGGAGGCGGCTCTGACACATTTCAAGGATGAAGGTTAATAGCACAGAAGACCTCCAAGACAATGCAAATAGAGTAGAAAAAAGGATGCAGAGAAAGAAACAGAGAGGAGAGGGACAGAGTGATATCATCAAAGATAAATCCAACAAGGTGCGACGCAGGAGAGGCAGCGGACGACAGGATCCGAGTATTAAACAGAAGCAGGAGGCTCGGTGAAATAACAGAATGTGTCTGACTTTCTTGAAGTAATCGAAGAAAGAAAACCTTCAAGATTAACAGTGAAAAGACTCTGGCTAGTTGCCCAAAATAAAAAAAATAAATAAAAAAAAGATAAAATACAACAAAACAGCTACACTACAGAGAGGGTTGGTAATCATGTGAGGTTCCCTGGATAGAGAAAAAAGCAGACTGACAACAAGATCTCAGACAGGAGACATTTGTACTTTGGTTTCACAACTGTAGAGTTGCTGGTGTTGGTGGTGGTGGTGGGGGGGGGGTTCCCCAGGGGGATGGCAAAGTCAGTGTTGGTTGACGACTCTATTGGTTGCATCGCCATGAGATTCTGTGAAGACAATCATGGTCCCCAGAGAATGGCTCCTTCCTTCTTGCGTTATTGATCCCCTGACTTAATCAACTTGTGGATGGATTGTTGTTTGATTCAGTAAAGACACTGAATCAAAGTCTCAGGATGAGCTGTAATGACTTTGATTTCCTCTAGCGCCTCCATCAGGACAACATTATAATCTGTTTCTCTGGTTTACAGCCACATGTCTGCAAAACTGACATGATTCCCAACTGTTGTGCTTTGTGTTTAGTGCTATAAGCCAATATAAACCACCACTTTGCTGTCCATCATGTGACACAGTCCGCCCCAATACAGAGTCGCTGTGAACGGATCAGCTGTAAAATTTGGAATACAGTTTCCTGATCATCAGAAACTATGAGAAATGACTCTTAATTGTCAGAATTTGATCTGTTTGGTTTTTTAACAACTGGAAAACTCTACCTGAGCCATATGATCAGTCAGTGACATGTGTAAGACTCACAGTGGTCCTAGGAAACCCAGAAGCAAGAGGAAGGCTGCAGAAGCTGAAGCTTTTTAGAGTAAGAGCACGTTAAGCCAATTTAATAGGAATGAATGAGACGCCATTAGGCAGTTCATTATGAAAACTCTGGGAGATCAGAGAAAAGTACTTTATCACAATAAATTTTGGGTTGGTTTAGTTTGTTCTTGCTCTGCTATCTGCTGTACAACATGTCTTACATTTTTCACACAATTATGCTAATTGTATCAGCTGCTATACACAAGTGTTGTAACTGACTAACTGATTTTGGAGGATTAAATAAGCAGCAGTGTCGGACTGAGTGGCTCTCGAACCAGTCTTATAATATAAAATAAGTCAAATATGACCAGCACCTCTCACCAGTTACAGGTTAGTTAGTCAGTTAGTCCAGTTTCAGCTGCTCTGCTCTGGCTTCCCGTTACATTCAGAATCAGTTTCAAGGTTGTCGTCCTCATGTACAAAGGCCTCGCAGCGCAAGGACCGAGCTACGTTTTTTTAACTCCCTGACTATAAAGCCGAGAGAACACTCACTACTGAAGGTTCCCAGCAACAGCCGTAGGGAAACTGGAGATGCAGCCTTTCACACACACCATCTGCAGATATCAGAGAACAGCTCACCAAGCAGCTTTAAACATGAGCCCAAAACTTCACCAAAACCTCTCCTTTAACTCACTCTGAAGTGCTGGACTTTACTTTTCTGCACTGCTCAGCTTCTTATGAATGCCATCTAGTAATTGAGATGTCTTACCACTTTTATGCTTCATGTAATCAATTATTTCACTGTAAGAATTTATCATTTTATCATTCCATCTCATTTTACTTTTAACATGTTATTATTAATTTTATGCATTTGTATGTGATGAACTTGGTGAAGGTCATTTCTTTGTATGAAAGGTGTCAAACAAATTAAGATTATCTTTATAATTATCATTATTATTATTACTACTACTACCGCGCTTCTCATTCATGTAACCTTCACGTTCACCTCATTGTCACCGCACATTCAAATAACCACTGGAGTGAACACTGTCCATGTGTGCTGTCACAAAATGCCATCTTTGTGTCATCACCTTTTTAAAGTGCAATCACATCTTGTCATCACGTTCATGGACTGTTAAACTTGCCGTCATTTAAGCGCTCCCAACACACATATGCAAACTAGTTCTGCCTCACAGCTGTCCGCAGCGAGCAGAGTACTTTTCCATACAAGGAGAGCCAAGGCCAAAACCATAAACCACTGACACAGAACGCCTTATGTGGAGCTCCGAGTATCAGCTCGTGTGTATTAACACTCAAATACGTTTGAAGACTGCAATGTTGTGTATGCACTGTGTACACAAACATACATCCTAATTATATTTTTCTACTCTCCTACAGCACTAACATGTGGCCCAGTAGCTTTCAACCGCAGACACACAGTGATCAAAAAAAATCTTGGCTCTTGAAGCACAATAATAGTGCAAACCTTTGTGGCAGTGTGAAGCTGAGGATTTGAGGAATTAAATATGTATGAGCCTCTGTGCTGTACTATATTTTAACAGCGCTCTTCAAAAGGGATGCCTCTGTATTGTGACGCACACTGAAACCAATCAAAGCTTAACAACAATATGTCGAATATCATCTTACATAAAGCGAGAGGCCGTGTTTGGACAGTGGGGCTTTGATTGGTGGGACACACACACACACACAGCACAAGACAGAACCACATATTAAGAACCGTATTAAAATTCTAAATGTTTGGAATCTGCATCTACACAAAATCCAACAAGAATAAAAAACACCGGGGGGAGATGATAAAAGTTGCTTGTATATTCTGGGAACTGCTGTCAGCTTCTGTAGCTAGAAGATACAAACAATACAGCTCATGACAAATATAAAGGTGTGTGTTACATTTTCCACACATGTCATGGTGTGTCACTGGGTGCCCATGCAAATCGTGTGAAGGAGCTTCAGGCCAATAACGTTTGATAAAAACTTTCGGAGAGAACGTCATGCAAAGTGAGCATAATAGAAAACTGAGGCTTATTCATTCTCTAATCCAAAATGCAGACAGTGGATTTTCAGGGAGACCAGTCTCCTGAGAGAAGCGCGGAGCAGCACAGCTGGACAGGAGACCACAGGTGGTGAAAAGGGAAGATTAGGAACGCTACTTTCTCTGATGCAGAGTGGAGGAAATTTCTTTTTCACCATCACAGGTAAGTGCTTAATGAAATACAGCTCAGTCATTTTGCCCATAACATCCGCTAACAAGCACTTTCCTTCTCCAATTTCTAGACACTTGAAAGGGAAAGGAGTAATCCTCCATGTGAGAAAGGACACAGCCATGTCATTTTTGCCTACTGCTCCCCTATCCAGTCCTTGACAGGCTTAATACTCTGTCACCATGGCAATGCTAGACATTCACCACATCCTCCGTTTCAGAGTCCTGGAGGACTCTGCGGTGTGTGGGATTTTTGTCATTAATGTCTGCTGCGGCGACCCTCTCCTGCTGCGGCTCTGGTGCAGGAAGCACGCCTTCAGGAATGCTCAGGTGGAACAGACAGACGTCAGGTCCCTGGACGCCACCGAAGTGGATTTTGTTCTCCGAGTGCACCACCGTGCGCCAAATGTGCCCAACAGCCACTACTGGGGGCCGTTTGTGCTGTCGCTGTGCCTCGACGCTCTGCACTTCCGCTTCCGCCTCCCGCCTCAGGCCCACAGCGGCAGTGTCATACAACAAATCATGGAGGAATGTGGAGAACTCACGCTGTTGCGGTGAGGAGCTTCAAATTAGGCAGCAGGGTAAAAACAACTGCTTTAAACTTTCTATGTCATATATAATTTTTTTTGCTGATGCTTGACAGCTGCTACATGGATTCGATATACAGCTATATACGGCACCAGCTTTGCGTTGGTTTCTCTGGCTTAACCTGTGGTCTATCACACCCACTCCGTCCAGTCCATCCACCCTGGTTTGCTATGTGTGTCCGCCCAAAGATAAACCACCACAACATCACTGGCCTCACCGCACACACAATAGTGGGCAGAGCCCTGGGTGCTTTATGATGGGCCAGGCACGCCATAACTCAGTGTGGTGAGGATGATGAAAGGACAGAAGCCGGGACGGGAAAACTAGAGAGGGGAAGCTCCACTTACAGGGATTATACGAGGGATAGACGGAGGGCACGCTGGAGAGCCTGGCATCCTGAAATGAATTTTTATTCCACGCTAATTGAAGAAAACCCCTTCGAAACGACAACAGATGAAGACAGGGTGACACCATACTCACCATCGTAGGTGAAGAAGCCTCCGTCCTTGAAGACTACAACTGCAGGGAGCTCCGGCAAAGTTACTGACTGTCAAAAACACACAAAAAATACTTAACTTATAACCAAGTTCCATGAATCATATTTACTCTCTGAGTGTATGTGCACCTGGAAAATACGAGTCTGTTGGCTCTGCAACAAACTGTGGCTGTGAGTCTTCTATAGCTCTTTGCAAAGACTGCAAAGTCCATGTGCAAGTTATAGAAGTATAACTACGCTAAAATGATGTAATTATTTACTTTGCTACAAGCTAGAGAAATTGCATGAATAGAAACTGGATGTACAATATTTAAGAGGATCAATAATATGTAATGAAACTCTGCACAATTGAAATATCTTTCAGAAATCCATTACATAACACAGTCAGAAAACAAAAAAGGATTTATATTCCAAGCATTACCTCTGGCAAGACTTCCTCTGAGGCCGAGAAGAAGTAAGTATAGACAATGAGCTCAGAGGCTACATCGTTGTACTTCTCCTGCAAAAAGCAAAACGGGGTCTTTCAGCATTTGCACAAAAGCTTTCAATAAATCAGTGTTGAACAGCTGTACAGGCTCAGTCACTACAAGGTGTTGCACAGAACCTATTCTTTGTGTTTAATGTGGGAGCGGCAGCGGAGCAGCCTGTCTGTCATACAATCGATGCGCACATTTTTAGAATCCAGGTCGCTCTGAGGAAGGCAGGTGCTTAGGATGAATGAGAGATCTTAATTCGTGTCTGGGCGGCACGAGTGGCGCTTACTTTGAGGGGCGAGTCGCCGCCGACGTACACGAACAGCACGTCGTGTCGTTTCATCATGTGCTCAAACATGTGCTTGCTGGGAAGAGCTCGGACGGCCGGTCTGGAGGAAGAAAACCCACAGAGGTTTCTGTTATTTTCATGCAAATTCAACTTAAAACTCAAAACGCCACAGGAA
>OMNW01008815.1:0-11627 GCA_900303245.1 Selene dorsalis
TTGTGAGGAGTTCAGGCTGTAGAAGGTGCACTTTCTGTGTGTGTGTGTGTGTGTTTGGATGTAACTGTATATTTTAAACATACAGTACACTGTGGAGGATCCACTGGTTTCCTGCTGCTGATGTAAACCACTATATTATCTCTCCAAAGAGAAAATCACTATAATAATAATAAAGTCGTAACAGGAGCTGTGGCGGCGTAATAACGCTATAAAAATCATTTAAGTGTAACACTGTAGTTTAACTACCCCTGTTTAACTTTTATAGACAGAATAAACCCACACTGAACAGTTTGATGTACATTATAATGTAAAAGGACATTTATGTTGTAATTATTAGTTTATTAACGTAATTGGATACAAATATCTCATGAGCATTTATTCACATTATGAATCCTGTTGATGTTTTTGTTCACATTATGAAACATTTATTGACTGTTTTAAACATGTCGATTATGTAAGTTTTATAACATCTGTTTTCAAAAGTCATGAGGACATGATGTCAGTTTTGATCTATAACTCATGTTATTTAAATAAATATGAACAAATAATGAAATATCCCAAATACAGACTGCATATTGCTAGAAATGTCCTCCATCTGTGTAAAGCCACATTATGTTGTGTTATTGTGTGTTCTGAACAGCTTTTTGTTTACGTGTAGGCTGCTGCTTGTAAATGGTTCACACACATTTTGGTCTCAGCACAGTTACATCCATCATACAAGCACACAAAGATGCTGATCAGCAGCTTTACACCCTCCATATTGTCTTTCACTCCACAATCCTACGTTTCATCTGAGGTTTCTCTGCCGTATAAATTTTTTTCTGTGGTTTGAAATGAACTGCAAGGTCCTGAAAGAAAAAATCCCAAAGAGCAAGATATCATTTTCCCGCTCGTTGACCTCCATTTTCCACAGTGGTGAGCAGGAGGTCTGGGGACGATTAGAGGCTTCAGCTGCGGCTTCATCCTGCCACCACCCATTAAGTCATGATGTACAGTACAGGAGGTTGATGTGATGAAGGCTTTCAACCTCCTGTATACTGTGTGTGTGTGTGTGTGTGTGTGTGTGTGTGTGTGTGTGTGTGTGTGTGTGTGTGTGTGTGTGTGTGTGGTATTTTTAAGCTTATTTACAAGATCTCTTGATGGTCCGCTGTGTGATCTGATGAAAAAATAAACTTTCATTTACATTGTGAAATACAGCAGACATGAGTTCATCCTGAAACCTCACATAGGAACATGTGGATGTGCTGCCCCCTGCTGCTCGAACACAACACCTTCGGTACAATGGTTCAGTTCAAGGTGAGTGCAGAGGTTTGATTAAAAACAAATAATAACAACAATAATGAATAAAATTACATTAAATTACCTCACACTAAAGAAATTCCCTTAAGTATGATTTGAGATCACAGTAATGTTGACCTCTGACCTTCTTCAGGTTAACATTTTTCCTAAATTGTTTCCTACAGATGTTCCTGAGATGTTGTATTCACGACAACTTTATAATCAAATAGGAAAGTTAAACTTGATCAACAAAATATGAAACATTTTATTTAGGAATTGCACACAATAATAAAAATAAATCTTTATGGTCCCACCCAAAAAAAAAAAAAAAAAAAAAAAAAAAAAAAGCAAAACAACTGCTAAAAACAATGTGTGTAGTAAAATTTGTCTGACATTCATTCATCAAGTGACGGAGTCAGCCGTAAAAAGAGCATCATCAGTTATTCCTAGACTCCATTAAGAGCACAGTGTTGTCGACCCCTGTGTTAATCAGCCAAAGCGCTAATGGTGTAACTGGCACAGTTCTGGTCTGAGGAGATCCTGAGCAGAGCACCGGTTGCTGGTCGCATGAATCACCATCAACAGAAAACAAGCCTGAGCTCGACAGGGCTTGTTTTTCATACGGGGGGGATTAAAGCCACTTTAAGCCACTCAATAATTCAACGTAGAACCAGCAGGAACATGAAAGAAGCGCGTACCCTTTTAGAGCGTGAGGTGGAACTACACTTTGCCACATCTGCTGAAGTCAGTGGAGCGTTTACACTGAGCTCAGTTTGACAGCTTTTGCTTAAACTGAACTAACAGTACCTTCAGGAAAATGAGTTTCGTACTGCAGAGTGTGACAGGATTACCTGGCCGAGGACAGGATTCTGTTTTACATATACATGTATTCATATACTGTGTGTCACCTGTATTACTGGACATGTGCAGTATTGTATCTGTGAACAATTCATCTTCTCTTCTGAAACCAGAGCGGGAGAGAACCAGGTGGATCAGATTTAGTCCGACAGCTTGTTGAGTTCACGAGCTTCTTCTCTAACACATTCACATTCAGTCGTAAACACATGGAGGCAGCATGTGTGGAACAAGAGCCCCGTCTGCCCTCACATTATTATCTTTATTACCTCACTGCACCTCAGGTAAACTGAAGGATTACACTCGTCACTCGTCTCCTCTGTGTGTCCTTCAAATGGCGTTTCCATTCAATGGGGCAAATTTTAACCCACTCAGGTCGTGGCTGGACGAGCTCGCCGGTCTCCACACGGCGCCCTCCGCCGAGGTGCCGATTTCAAACACTTCATGGATGGCTTTTCGGAAACAATGAAAGTTGTACTCTATCAATCCTGCAAAGAGATCACGTAAGTCGTTTAAAGTAGGGCTAAAGTGTCTAATTTCATTTGTGAATCCAAACTCTGAGCACAATGAACACACACACTAAACACTGTGGCTAACACTAACATAGTCTGATCAATATTAACAGTTTTACATTTTTGTCAGTTTTACACTTGCTTCTTCACTTCTAGTTAACACATCACTTCCTGTTTGTCACAACTGAGAGAAAAATCAAAGGGTAAAAACAACACATTGTAGCTTTGAGGAGGCTCGGGAGGTTATGGGCTGTTTCCTAACTTCCTGAACTTCACACTGACAATGTGACTTGGGGAAGTTGTTTTTTTTACACTTTTGTATGTGTACAGATGCAAAAAAGTCAAATAACTATTTCCCACAATGTTGAAATATTTCTGTTGTATTTCAGTCGCTAACAAACCAAAACTGTGGTGAGGAGTGTGCAGTCCATTGATCCTTTTACTGTTTCATTATATTATATCTATAAACTGGCGACCTGTCCAGGGTGTACCCCGCCTCTCGCCCCTAAGTCAGCTGAAATAGGCTCCAGCTCACCCGTGACCCTAGTGAGGATAAGCGGTATAGAAAATGGATGGATTATATTATATCTTTTTCTCCTTCTTTTGTTCACCTACACTGTCAATCAAATCACCACCCAAACCAAAGATACATTTTGAACATCCTGTCTAATCAAACCACAGACCTTCGCCGTTTCTAAAAGTTTAAACAACCCACCTTTCCTCTCGAAGCTCTCCTCTCTGAGGATGCAGACCAGAGCGAGGAACTTTGTGACTTCTTTCAAATAAAGCACTGTGTTGTTGTTGAGCTTGATGATAGCCAAAGACTCCTTGTCATAGGCAGAGCCGCTGCCACCCTCCATTTGTCTGCCAAGAGTAACAAGAAGCTTTCAACTCTGAATTTAAAAAAACAAACAAAAACAAAACAGGACGTGTACAGTGCACCGGCTCTCACCCGTAAATGCAGGAGAAGTCAACGACAACATCGATCATGTCACAGCAGAGTTCATAGGACTGCATGTCCACGGGGGAGCTGTCTGTGGCCACGTAAATCTTGCTGACAACATCGAACAGGAAGGCTTTCTCAATCCCAGAGTGCTGAAAAACACAAGAGAAAGTGCTTTTCTTTCTTTCTTTTTTTTTTTTTACTTGAATTGAATTTTTTTTTACTTGAGTTGAACAGAGGAACAAAAAAAACAAAACAAAAAACATACGGATATGAAAATGTTCAAAAGGTTCTCCAGAGTCGGCAACTGAGGAATGAGTTTCTGGACGACTTTGCTGAAGGCCTCAAATATGGAGTGGTCGTATATGCTCGTCAGGTAGAAACTGAGGAGGAGGGAAAGCGAGAGAAAAGAGTTGAGACACTACAAAGTTACAGTGGCAGCAAACGAGCTGGAGTAAAAACGTAAAATATGAATGTCATCATCACACAAAACACACCAATCCAACGTTTTCACAATGCAAGGACAATGGCATCACTGTTATTGCCACATTAAACTCATAACTACACTTTAAATGTCTGAAGCTCCTGATGTGTGTGTGAAGGATTTTACAAACCGCGCAACATGGTTTGCTGATTGGAAACCAGCATGAACAGGATCATATAAACACACTGATAAGTCTGGCTTTAAAGTTCTTTTATAAACTAATAGAAGACACGTTCAGCCCATTAGAGAGGTGATCTAAAACCCTCCGAAACTGTAACAACCCGAAGTATCTCACCTGTTCAGACGTGTCTGACACTCACCTGAGATGAACTCTCTCCAGGTTGGCATCTGCCAGGTCATCATTGGCCCTCTGATGAATGTCTCTTTGCGTTTCTATTTTGTGGTCGTCCGACAGACCATCCACTTTATGGATGAAAACCTCAAAGTTGATGTTTGGATTCACTTTGTAGGCCCTGGACACAGTGAGATTCAACCGTCCGAGAGCCTCCACGTAGTCATCCTAACAACAGCAGAGATAAATTCAAGCACAGGAAAGAGGTGACATGTTAATTCATCTCACACAGGAAGCATTTAAAAGCTAAACTATAAGATTTATTTATCCTACCTGAGCGTCAATGACAAAGATTAAAGCGCCGGTTCCCTTGAAGATCATCTCGCTGTCAAACGTGGGGTCGAAAAAGTCCACCTGTCCAGGAAAGTCCCAGATCTGGAAGTTGACGAAAGAGCTGCTGGAAATGTCGTCCTTGTAGATTTTGTTGGTGCTCTCGAGGAACAAAGTCTCGTTGGGTGACATTTTGTGGAATACAACCTGAGAAAAGGTGCACAACACAATGCTGTGTCAGCAGCAAAAATGTTTCATCTTAACAAAACAATACTACACAACTTGACAGGTGATTCAACATGGTGACACATGAGTCTGTCTCGTGGTTACAACTGCATATACCACAGTTACTAACCACTTCATCTTTTCACAAACTTTTTTGCTTTCAGTTCTTTATGGGCACTTTCAGGAAAAACAACAAAAAAACAAACATCCCTGCGTTTAACTGACTTTTAAAACTGAAGAAGCGAAATACTTGATTTATAATAAAACTTATTTGATGTTTTATTTGTAGTGGACTATCATGAAGGTATATGGACTAACTATGTATTGTTAAAAACTAACAGTATGTTGATAAACATGATATAACCTTCTGGATGGATGACTTTCCGCTCCGTCTCAGCCCCATCAGTAGTATCCTCGGTTTATCAGCCGGTGTGGAGCTCTCCTCCATGTCCGCCTCCTCCACCCCATAACCAAAACTTTTGGGAAACGACCCCACGACACCGTAACTCCCCGCTAACGCCGGCTCCCCGCAGTTAATCGACATCCTGTACTTTACAAACCGTCTGTGTTGTGCACTCCTTCAGGTCGCCCAGTGTTTTCGGCTTTTAACGTGACCCGCTAAACAATCCACTTCCGAGCGAGATTGTTGTTGTCGCAATAATTTAGCGTGACAGGCTAGTAAGCTAGCAGCCGGAGCGCGGAGTTTCTCTGTTAAAATACGGTGACAAACCCCAAACTTAACTACATGAGGTTTGAAATAAACGTTTAAAGACTTTAAAATTAATATAATATTGGCAGATATCGATTCGAACTGGAAAAGAGAAAGCTACTATAAGAAGTTCACTTTGTTAGACATTTCCGCCCACTTCTATGTTGCCAGGTTTGAATAGAAAAGGGACTGCAGTTTTCATTTTATTTTTTTTACATAAACATAATGAATGTGCGGTCAAATAGTAGTAAAATTAGACATAAACTTCATACATTTCGAAAGCCCATGGGTAAGATGTAAACCGCTCCACTGTTACAAAAAGTAGCCCAGCTCAAACCAATTCTTATTCTCTCTTCTCACAAACGGAAAACAGCCACAAACTGGCACCCCAAGCCCGTTTCCTTAGTTTAGCGCCGCCCCCAAATCTGATTGGTTGTTCGTCTAAACGTGGTCATATGACAATAAGTAGCCCAACAGAAACAGGAAGGGGACACAAGCGGTGAGTAATGCTGTCGTATATTGATAACGTTTTACCGTAAAATTGGGTTGTTAGAAGGAAACTATGTTTTATTTTAACGTTGGCTTGATTTTCTAACTTTTTCATTGTTTAATTAGGGCTCTAAATGTTACAAAAATTTAAATATCATTAATTATTTGATGTAAAATCTGACCTCTTAGCTTGTTCGAGCTAACTTAGAAGTGATTCTTTGACCCACTTAAAATATTTCGTTTATTAAATATAACCTCGGGGCTCATTTGCTGCTATAATAGTGTTTTCACTGATTTATCAGTGTATGTGCTGTGATAATCGACCGAGAGTGCAGGAGATAACAGGAAGTGATACATCCTAGTCTCTGTGACATTTTGATATCAACAGACAAACGTCCTAACGCAGGCTACTTTAATGTGCAATTGCAGTGTAAAAATTACTTGAAATGCTGGATTGAAAGTTTGAGCTCCATGTTAAATCACTGGCTCAGTCCTCATCTTTTCACCTTAAATCAGATCCACACTAAGAGATAGTGTGGGTCATTTCTATGAGATGCTTTCTAACTTGAGTTTACTCATTGTTACTCACTGTTTGTGGTTTCAGGCTCCAGTATGACAGCAGCCCTCCTGTGTTTTCTCCTGGCTGGTCCAGTGCTGCTGGCCGCTGGCAGCCCAGCTCACGACTCCAACAATGGGACCGTACCGGTGGTGCTGTGGCACGGGATGGGTGAGTGACTGTGCTGCCCATTAAGATACTGAAATGATAAAAACACAATAATGATAATAAAGTGAACATGTGTGTGTTGCCCAGGTGACAGCTGCTGTAACCCTCTCAGCATGGGAGCGATTAAGAAAATGATAGAGGAGGAGATCTCTGGTGTTTACGTGATCTCACTGATGATCGGGAAAAACGTCATAGAGGTGCGTTTACACTGTAAATCAATTTACAGTCTCATTATCCAGCACGAATGCCTGTAGTCAAGTGTTGTAAGTCCTAAAAAGTGAAAATACCAGAGAAAATTTAGTTTGCATGTTTTGTTACATTAAATAACAGAGGCCAATTTTAAAGCTGTGTTTTATCCATATGATGTCATTTAAAGAAGTAGATACTTAAACCTATTTAACTTCAGACTTCAGACATTTAATTTCTGAATAGAGAATAGAGAAATCAGCTCCCCTCTTTCCTCTTAAACAAACTCACAGGTCATGTAAGAATATGACACATTTAGCCAAGAATGTTGCATGTGAACCAAACGGCTTTGATTGATTCATCCACATGACATGTAAGGATTCCTATTCTGTGATATTTGCAGTGCTAGTGGTGCAAGTTACATCAGAAAAATAGCTCCTTTACAACATGACTGTGTAATCCTTCTGTGTTAATATTCATAGCAGACCAGTACGACTCTGTTGCCTTTCGCTTTGATCCGTCGCAACACCATGACTTTATCTGTTCTCGTGGACGGAGCTCGTCTTCTTCTTTTAATCTCTCCGTCATGCTTTGAACTTTTCATGTTTCTCCTCCTGCAGGACACAGAAAATGGGTTTTTCATGGATGTGAATGAGCAGGTGTCTGTGGTCTGCAGTCAGCTGGCTCAGGACCCCAAGTTGAAGGGAGGATACAATGCTATGGGCTTCTCCCAGGGGGCGCAATTTCTGTATGTAACTCCTGTTCTGGACACTCATGGGTTTTGTTAGGTGAATGTGAGAGAAACTGAGCAGATCCAGTGTTGGCTTAGATTCCCTTCGTGCCTTATTCTGTTTCACAGTGAAGGAAACACTGGATCTTAAATAAGTTTTTCAGCTTTTCAAGTTTGACAAGATCAAGATAGTATCAATTCATATCCTCTGGTCTGAGCCTGTTGAGGAATGAGGAAGCTCACTCTGACTCCTCCTTGTTCCTCTCCTCACAGGAGAGCTGTGGCTCAGCGCTGTCCTTCTCCACCAATGAAAACCCTCATCTCCATCGGTGGTCAGCACCAGGGTAAGTTCACCATGAGAAACTACAACACCAGATCAGCTCACTTCCCTGAGCAAAGCCAGCAGTACTCTCAGTCTAACCACACCACGTCACTGTAATAAAGATAATAAAGATATCACTGGGTGTGGATGTCACGTGTGATATGAAACTAAAGCAACTATAGGTTTACTGACATTTGACAAAGGTAATTAGCATAAGTGTCTGCCCTAAATGACTAAACTAATTATTAGCAACATAAAGTCTGCTCTAATAAAAGCAAGCCTCTAGAAAATTCATTAGCTGAAAAACAAATCACACATGAAACAAAAATTAGAATTATAAATGGGTCAAACTGTCTTTAACAATAAAATATAATATTACATATAATATCCCACAAATCCTGCTTAGATATAATTTACAGCTCAACGGTGCTCTATGAATTATTGACATGACTGTACTACAGTAAAAATTACTTCCACATGATCAATGGTTAGGATTGTAAGCAAAACAACCTTTTGCCACAAGTTTAGTGAAGTTCAGATCAGATTGTTGTTTTGGAAATGAAATGAAACTTTCATAAAACTCAACATCAGTTTTGACAAAACAGTCTCAGCTCAAGTTCTAGTTTTCTCATCTAGATAATAAAATTAAATCAGGTTTGTATCAGGAGACAGAACTTGGTCAGTGTCATTAAACTGTAAATGTTCAAATGTAATTTTGTTCTGGTATTTTAAAGTCTTCTCTTCCATGTTGACACTGTGACCATGTATCTCGAGACAAGTTCTTTATTTATAGCTTCTCCATCATTTTTTTTTAAACTCGAGTGGACAGTGTGCATGTGAGTCATCATCATCATCATGAACTCACTGCACATCTTTGTGGTCCCTCAGGAGTGTACGGGTTGCCCAGGTGTCCCGGAGAGAGCTCTCACATCTGTGACATGATCCGCAAAGCTCTGAACAATGGAGCGTACACCGACCTGGTTCAGAAACAGTACGTCTCTCTGCATGACTTCTGTGTGTTGTGTAGCTGTCATCATGTGATCGGCACAGCACTGACTGGATGTTGTGTGTGTGTGTGTGTCTGTGTCTGTGGTTATCAGCCTGGTGCAGGCGCAGTACTGGCATGACCCGCTGAACGACGACCTGTACAAGAAGCACAGCCTGTTCTTGGCCGACATCAATCAGGAGAGGGTCAGTAAAACACAAGCAGATCACACAATGATTGATAGATAGATAGATAGATAGATAGATAGATAGATAGATAGATAGATAGATAGATAGATATTCTTAGTTCTGTATGATAATATTTACTTTTCTACTGTTTGATTCCAGTTGATTGATAATCAGTTGCATTGATGTCTTTCTGCTTTAAAGGGAGTAAATGAGACGTATAAGAAGAATCTCCAGCAGCTGGAAAAGTTCGTCATGGTCAAGTTCCTGCAGGACACTGTGGTGGATCCTGTTGATACTGAGGTAACACAATAAACACACATCTGTATTTTTCTGAAGCAGCATCACTTAGTTGGAGCTGTCTCAGTTTACCAGGAGAGATGGCATGTTGGTGTGTGTCTCTCAAAAGACGTGTCCTGATTCTTCTCTCAGTGGTTCGGCTTCCTGAAAACCGGCCAGGCCAAAGAGACGGAGACTCTGCAGGAGAGCGTTCTCTACAAAGAGGTAACGGTCTTTGTTGTGAGGGTTGTGGATCAGTCGGTGCAAAGCTGTTTCACGAAAACCCTGTTTATCTTTTTTTCATAATGCGTCACTGTTTTTGTAAATTCAAATTTGTTTGCATTCATGTTTTGAGTTTTTCTCCTCTGCTGTTATTTGAACAGACTGAAATGTAGTTGTCATCTCAACGTCTCAACTCATAAGTTGGAGATATATTTAATATTATTCGGTTTTGTTAATTTAACCGTCTTGTCAGTCAGTATCTGTTCTTGGAAATGTTGCAGTTGTTAACAAATACATCAAATAACATTAATATCTGCTCACGGCTGCATCATTTTAATATTATTTTATTATTTGATCCACTGCACTTCATATTTATATACTGTTGAATGTGCATGTGAACTTCTGTTATGACAAACTTGATTGTAATTGATTGCTCTTTGTTATGTGTTGCTATTTTTATACAGTAAATTGAATGAGAAATTCTTACATTTTACCCTAAATTTAAAATTTCAGCATTACATAACTCATCAGGAAGTCTCGTCATGTATAATTTAGTTGTCTATTGAAGACAAAATCTGCAGTTGTTTTCACTTTGTGTTGTTTTATTTCATTATAAATTACTGTCAAAAGGTCTGAAAAAGACTAAAGCGTCTTTACATTTATAGTGAGTCTGAAATCTGTGTCTCCGTTCAGGATCGTCTGGGTCTGGCAGCGATGGACGAAGCCCAAAAGCTGGTTTTCCTGGCGACTGAGGGAGACCACCTCCAGTTCACCAGGAAGTGGTTCAACGCAAACCTGCTGCCTTACCTGAAATAAAAACCACCGTTGATGCCCAGCACAATGTAGTATCAGGCTGTAGCACCTGAAAGCAAATTCAATTCAATTCATTGTTTCAAGAGCAATATAATGCAAGTTAAAAGTGGAGCTTCATAACGAGAGCAGAGGACGTATCATTCATTTTGCACTGATCACTTGTCGATGTCGTTTTCTGTTGCCGTTTTAATTTTAGCAGCTAATTTGTTAGTTCACTGTTTGTCCTACTAACACCAGACTCACCTGTTAGTGAGCCATGCGAATAAGGTCAATTTTTTTTACTAATAAAATAAAATCTGTACAGATGACATGCTGAATTCAATAAAGAGAGACCAAAAT
Source organism: Selene dorsalis (assembly GCA_900303245.1). NCBI lineage: Eukaryota > Metazoa > Chordata > Actinopteri > Carangiformes > Carangidae > Selene > Selene dorsalis. The sequence goes on from OMNW01008815.1 coordinate 10,903, forward strand.
ATGTTCATTTTATTGCAACGTTTTTAATGATGTCTCCAGCACTAATGAGCAGACTTCTGATTTTGGACCAAAAATAAAAGAGGTAAAAGAAAAAAAAAAAGAGACAATATAAAAAAAAAAGATTCAGCAAAGAGCTTCACAGCTGCAAAGCCGAAGGTAATTGAAGAGTGCAGACATGGCTAGGAGCAAGTGGAGAGGTGACGATGATGTGAGGGCTCATATTTAAGACTATTTAATAGTATTTCATATCAATACAGATGATTACAGCTGATGTTTCCCATCTAAAGACTGAGGTGAAGGTGGAGTGTTCAACATGAATCAGTAATGACATCTTTAAGCTTCCTTGTGTCGTTTTTCCTTTCTCCTCCACTTTGCATCAACATCTCTGCTCCTCACTCAAACTTTTTCTTACATGCCTCCTTTATGTGGAATGTTTTTAATATTCAGGAATGTCCTATGTGTGGATTTGAGGGAAAGCACATGGAGTTATACTTTTTCCCATTATTTTTAATTGCACCAGTATCATCTAGATGAAGAGAGTTTCATGATGTGAAATAGACAGTGGTTTTTACTCCTACTTTGTGTGCTTTGAGTGCTGACAACTCTTTTTAAACATGTCAGTATCCACTATGAATGCTAATCATTTTTGCAGTCAACATCAGTGGAGGTGATATAAAAGCCAGTGTCCCCTGGAAAAAAGTTAGTCTTTTTTTTTTTTTTTTTTT
>OMNW01008815.1:11647-30653 GCA_900303245.1 Selene dorsalis
TTTTTTGGACAAGTGCTTGACCGGTGAATTGCATATAATGAAATAGAAACCACAGCTTCACAGCAGGACCTCCTGGCTGCAGTGCTTTTGTTGCAGAGGAACCATGTTGGCTATTCTACATGTTGAATTTAGCTTAGCATTATCCAGATAGATTTAAAGAAAAAAAGAAAGATCATACACAGTATCCCAGCTATTGGCAAAACTCATGAAGGGTTTTTTGGAAAGTGCTCACTGGCTCAGGGGGGTGGGGCAATTTAAATGACAAGCTGCCCCCTGCTGATTGGCTGGAGGATTTGCTCCAGGTAAAAGAGAGCAGTCCTCTCATTGGCTTATCGAAGGGTACAGCTTAAGCTGTGATTGGCTGATAAGGAAGAGGAAGGGCGATATAACGCATGAGGTCCGAATCTCAGTCTACAGTGTGACAGTTAGCTCGTGGGGTGGTCGATCAGTCAGGTAGGCGGTCTTGCAAAAAAAGGGTTGGGTGGGGATGGTGTGGAAGAGGGGTGGCCTTTTCACACGCTGCCCATGTTTATCCAGCGATCTCTGTTGCTGTGGTAACAAGTTTCTTGCCGTCCCAGAAGGTCTTGAACTGCTCGGGAACAGGAAGCTCCGTCTGAGAGGAAAAGAAAGAGAGAGGTGGTCATGGACTTGTAATGAATATTTTATGAGTAAGAGATGTGTTAACACAAAAAATGATGCCTGATGTCATTTCAGTGTTAAAAATAGGTCCAACTTCATGAACCTAAAGAAATGTGAGTCCATCTTCTCACTACTAACCCTGATCAATGTCCTCATCTATTTTATCATTTATTCATGATATTCAGATTAAGACATTATTTCAGGACTTTCAAAATGTTATGGTCTTTTTTTAACCTTGTCTTCTTTTGACCTTTAAGTTTCATGACGGCACTGGATTCAGACTTGTGCCATGTTTCAGGTTATCATGTTGTCGTCAACATAAAAGTGACATGAGCTCTTATTTTGTAAATGAACTGTCAGTTTAATGTCTGACTGACTCACTTCTCTGAAACAGGTTTTTGGCCAAGCTTGTGAAACCAGCTAATTCAATTCATTAAGTCTAGTTTAATTTTTTAATTTATTTTTTTTCAATCTTTTTTTACAACATAAATAATCGTCAAAGTAGCGTCAGAGGCCAATAACAATGTAGCGAGCATCATGCAAATCCCATGATGTCCGCTCCCTCTTGAGTGGACACTCACAAATTCTCCGTCTTTGGGAACCAGGATGTTCATCTCTGAGCTTTTGGCGCTGACGATCTCGCAGCTCAGTGAGGCTTCGCTCAGGTAAACATGGCAACCATCAGTCTTGTTGATGGAGATGGTGGGGACTTTACCCATGACCTGGGTATATAGGAAGAGGCAAGAACAGTTAAGCCATGAATAAATACAGATTCAAGATTCATTTAAAAAGGACTGAGCAGCCTGACGTTGTCAATGTGCAAGTACATAAATATAAAACAGAGCATTAATGTTCACTCATGCAGAAATCACTGGGCGATAACATAAAATTGCAGCAAAGCCAGCAAACAGGGTCCATTTAACAATAAAACTGTTTCATATACACACCTGGACCTTGACGTCCTTGCAGTTAATGACCTCTACGATGCCGACGACATCATCAAACACCAGGCCCATTTTCTTACAGTTGTCTGATGGAGAGAAACAAACATGTTTAGAGGACAGAAGCATGTGCAACGTGTCATGTGACCAGCAAGAGTTGACCAATGGAAAATATTGGTATATGGAATTGGTATGTTATTTACTTCACAATCTGAATGAATGAGGTGACACAGGCAAAAATAACTGGTTACAATCAATGTCTCCGCCCGGTGCTCCCAGCGTTTTGGATCCCACTGTATATGCTCTGATTTTTCCAGTATCTAACTGGTGTATTGCTCATATCTTACCGATAGTGATGGAGTTGATCTTGCCCTTGACCTGCAGGGTGCTCTTGTTACACTTGTAAGCATAAACCACTTGCTTCAGCTCTGTGTCACTGATCACCAGGTTCTGTGCGCCCTCATGGTTCTCCTACAGGGGGCGAGGAGGGGAAAAAAACACGTGTGAACAAGAAAGTAAAGAGTCCAAGTACGAGACAGAAGAGATGGTGCAAGGTTAAAAGGAGGAAATAAGACTGAAGCTACTTTAAATTGTTGCCATTTAAAGTAGATTTTTTTGGTATGTCTGGCCGAATGACTCATTTTGGCCTGTTGCATAAACAAATCACTTCATCTAGAGGCAACAAAAACAACACGTTGACATGTTCTGATACAGCACAGACCTTTTTCATCGCTTTTCCTTCCACAAGCATAACGTAACTAAAACTAAACGCAGCTCTATCTTTGGGTTGTGTTGGCTGTGTGTTTCTTTTCTCATCCAAGTCTAGAGCGAGTGCTCCAACAACCTACCACTTTCCACTTCTTCCCATCAAGCTCCAAAACAGGGGGCAGTATGCGGGCCGGGGCCGGAGAGGCAGCGGGTTTGGAGGCGGTGGAACTGAAGGGTTTGGGTCCGGTACGCACTGAAGTACCCTGACCCCTCAGGTTGGGATTCTTGTGGGTCTTCTGGTCATCGCTCACATGCTTCAGGCCTGGAAAAAGGAATTACGTTGTAAGTCTGTAGCCTGGAGAGTTACAGGTCATGTTTACTACAGTAAAAGCCTGTCACCTGCAGAACAAGCATCGATCACAAATAGAATGCGTTTACGTTGACCTTTTCACAATAAAAGCCTTGATGCGATTCCATTTTTGAAAGGTAGGAGAGCAACAGGAAGAGATTTTTTTTTTTTGGATTAGCAGTCATGCTAACGCAGTAGATAAAGTCCACTGTAGAACATGTTAGCCACCCACCCCTGGTGATGTCGGATCCCTTGTTGATGGAGGCGAACAAAGCACTGCGGTCGTCACCAGAACTGCCGCCGCCGGAGGATGTGCTCAGGTCCATGGGGGGAGGAGGAGGTCCAGGAGGAGGTGGGGGAGCACGTCCACCAGCAGGAGGACAGGGAGGTGCTGCAGAGGCTGAAGCAACAGGACCCTAGGTGGACAAAAATCAAAAATGATGTCAGTGATGATGATTTTAGACAGTTATAGTAGCCAATAAATTTTCATTTCATTAACTTATGCTGATCTGTTTTTATATCACTACTTTAAAAAGGATGTTATGGCAAGTTTATTTTCTGTTTGTCAGTTTTTTTAATTTATCAGCAAGAGAAAAGTGAACTTGTCTATGATATATATATATAGATGTGACGTAACTTTCACATATTTACAGTGGGTGGACAATTTGCTGAGTGAGTCATGTGATCATTCTAAAGCTGCTTTGAGAGGTTATCCTTACTTCACTTGCTTTACAGATGTCTTATTTGTAAAACAGCCTTTACTCTGCAGTTTTCTTTTTACAGAAGATTATTAATTGTATTTCTCACACTCTTGCTCCAGGTCAGTCCGGTGGTGTGGTGCTGTTTGATGTAGTTCTGCAGCTCAGTCCAGATGGTGACGTAGGCCTTCACCCAGTCCACGTGTGTCTTGTCCCTGTTGAGGAAGGAAACAGGATCATCTGTTCATTATCTTTTTTATGTTAAAATCTTTTGGCTTTTTCCTCCCATTTCAAACCGTTTATCCTTCATTCTCCCTGCTCCCACAGGAAAATAACCAATGCATAGATAGATGACCTTTATTGTCCCATAGGGACACTGGTTTTCACAGTCATCACATAAACACACACACACAATAAGGAACACCACCAGACATTAAAAAACATTCACTCACCCCTTGAACAACCAACACATAAATTCACACACATAGGGAGGGAGGCCTGGATCCATCCAAGGTTAACAAGGGGAGATTATTAAATGCAGCGATGGGATGGGTGTTTCCTTACCAAGATGAACTGCTAACCTAATGGCTACTTGTTTGAGCTGATTGTTGATCTTACATCTTGTATTTGAATACTGGATTTTTGTTTTGCATTCAACCCTGCTGTGAGCTAACCGTAAAATTTGAATACAAGTAGTGTTTTAATGAAATTGTTTGGAATAAACAGGCTTTTAGATTTTAGTCAGAGTAGCTCCTACAGTCTGACTTGACTGTAACTGATCTGCTCATAAACACAAAAGCCTTGATTTCAGGTTTAAAGGGGGAAGTCTCCCCCCAGCGTGCGTCAGTGCTGACCCAGTAAAACTGTTGGATACATCAGCTCCAAGAGCCTTGAGGAAGGAAAAGATGAAAGGCAGACGGAAGCTGCGAACTGCTCGGCTGCATTTGAAAGCTCCTGTTGCCGTGTTATTTATCAGATGTTGCAACTTTTCAGAAACAGAATGACGCAGAAAAGGGCAAATTGCAAATGGAGCACCTCTGGACTCTCAACGCGCTACATCTAAAATTAGTGTGTGGCCAGCTTTACTCCTGCAGACAATAAGAAACAGAAGCTGTACTCACTTGTCCTTGTATTCCTTGAGCACACGGTTGGTGTAGAACATGGCCGCATCCTGCATCTCTTTAACATATGGGCATGGTTTTGGAGCCTGGGACAAAGAGATAACCACAGGTTTAAACATCAGTGCAGTTCTGTGTCTAATCAGGTTATTGTTTTTACATTATGAGAAATACACTTTGTTTTCTTGCCGAGCATGAACTGAGAAGACTGATACCAATCTCCTGTCAATACAGTAAATACGAAGATATACTCAGCGGTCAGTTAGCTTAGATTAGCATAGTGTGAGGACTGGAAAGAGGAAGAATCAGTGAGCCTGTTATGGTCAACAAAATAACAAAGTCAGCCTTTGCACTTCAGTTTTTTTTGTCTATGTTTAGACGTGAGATTTACAGCTGTGTGGAGGATTTTGTTAACTTTGGACAAAGCCAGGCTAGTGGTTTGCCCCTGTTTCCAGTCTTGCAGCTAAGCTAATTATCTGCTGGCTCCAGCTCTGTAATACATTGATATGAGAGTATCACTTTAAATAGAGACCTTTAGATGCGCCTGTAAGCATATTCTGAACTTGACCCAGACCGAGCTGTTTCCAGTCTTTATGCTGAGCTAAGCTTCTTGCCTTTAGACTGCGGCTTTACATACAGTGTAGAAACATTAGTGCTATCAATCTTCTCATCTGACCTTTGGCAGCAGATGTCAAACATCTCCTTTCACTTATAAATTACAGTAGCAAATATGTGGTTATTTATGAAAAAATTCTGTTTATCATGTGATTTTTGAGATGCACAAGTAGGCGTACAAAGAATGAAGCTATTATGTGTATTTGAAAAGCTGATGTGTTATTCATAAGAGTCAACAACAACAACAAAGAGTTAATCATCCAAACAGTGCAGCTCTGTTGCTGGCGTCTGTGTGTCAGCCAAGAAACTGTCGCTCAGGACAGTGATGACAGAATCAAAGAAAGGCTTGTTTCCTGCCATTATACACTCATTTAGCCATTCTCTAACACACACACACAAACCACACGCATCCCTGGTCTCACCATGGCGACCCATCCGAGGGCAGGCACACTCTCGCTGACGGCAGAGAGGTGGTTGAAGTGCGGCGAGGAGCGGTTCTGCTCGCGGAACGCCTGAACCTGCTGGATCGCTTTGGACACCGGCTGCAGGAGAGTCGTCAAAACTGCCTGAACAGGAAAGAGGCAACACAGGTTCAAACGTTTGAAACGACTTCTGTAAGATTGAAGAAATGTAAGATTCAGAAACTCTCTTCATTCAGTCTGATGACTTCTTGTACACAGTGATACATTGGGAAGGGAGAGTTAACATTCATCTTCAAAACCACTTCCTGTTTTGAAGATCAGTCACGTGAGCGCTCTCTGTAAATGTGAATATAATGGGGCAGGAGATCAGGTAAAACAGCACCATGACAGACGCCCTGTGCAGAAGAAGAGGGAGGGCTCTGTATAGATGCAGGACAGGAGGCAAATTCTATGAATTATGCAGATTGCGAACATTGATTGATCAGTTTCACATACTTTAACTGACTTAGCAAGTACCAAGTGTGTTTAACTCACATCGGAGGGCTTCTGGGAGGACGAGGCTGTTACGAGGAGTTGTCTCTGACTTGAGAACCCCTGCTTCATCATGTCTGCCTGGTGGGACAACAGAAAAAAACATCAGTGTTAAACCACTTTAATTTCTGTTATTATCCAAATATTTTTCTTTTACTTTCTTTAATGGTTGCATATTATAGCATTTTGTCTCTAAAAACTAACTTACGTGTTTCTTGACATCGCCTCCGATCTGCTGGCTGAGAGACAGGTACTGGGCCAGGGGGCCGCTGACGATCTCGTCAAAAGCCTCGACGTACACAGATACAGCTGTAGAGAAAAATAGATTATATAATTAGGTCTATACTTCAGGTAGAAGGATTCAGATTTAGATCTTTATTATGCACGATCAGATGTTTAGAGACATATTGAGTAACTGATATATAATAATGACACATGAGCGCTACCTCCACCAGCAGAGTCAGAAGATCCGGGGCCTGACATGGACTCCAGGCGGCCCACTGCCACCTCCAGCCGCTGCACCAGACTCGCCAACTCTGCCATGCCTGTAGAGGTGGAGAAGAGGATGGGACATGTAAAAACAGGAAGAGCAGCTGCAGGCCATTTAAATCCTCATTGTGTAAATGCATCATCCTTATCTCTGCAAGTCATCAACCTGACTACGTGAAGGCTTTTCAAACTGATGCCCGACTATAAGTCTGTACTGACTTCATCTGATATTATAGCTCATTTGCTGAACTGTCTCACGACAACGTTTTTCACCAAACCAGACACCAAAAGCTTTTAATACTTCTACTGCTGTTTGTGTCCATTGTGATCAGTTGTTTTTAATTATCAAGACACAGTGGTGCTCTCTGTTCAAGCCTCCTAATTGGGGGGACTGAATTACCCCTGGGACACAAGATGAAGGCAATCGCTGCAATTAAAGTTTAGCTACTAGGATGGCAACAACAGCAGTGCTCTGAATCCTGGGCACATTTGCAGTTGGTTGATTTAGTCCTACATAGTACAAAACAACATGTGTCACTGCCAGCAGTCACATATTTACATCTGTGGCCTTGCTTTAATAGGTCCCTGAAGTTGTTTCAGATTATGCCCTTACACTCCTCTCGATTACAAGAAGTTGAAGAAGGCAGACTTTATAGGCTGCAGTGAAATAACCCGTTTACATGCGTGAGAAAACACGGTCATTCCTGTATACGTGGTAATTGTAATCAATCGGGATGTTCCGATCAAACAGCGACGCATGGATTAACCTTTCGCTCACCTTCCTGTAGATCTCGCTATCCCAGTACTTTCTACCATCTAGAAAAGACATGATGTGCATGTCTTTCACCACACTTATGAGGTGGTTTGTTTCCTCCTCGCTCCAAAAGTGTGGCGTTAGCTCGCAAAAGAACAAGATTCCTTGCGAATAGAACATGCGCAGAACACAAATTAATGTTCCTTTCGATTGGGAAATCCCAATTGGCATATACATGAACAAATACTCGGGTTAGAAAAGCAGTAACCGAGGGGTCATTTTTGGGTTTTTAAAAACCGGAATATGAGCATATAAAAGCATAAAGGGGTTATTGATGTTTACATGGCTGTGCGCAACCAGGTTATTGCTGATACTCCGGTTATGAAAGGGTTACTGACTGCATGTAAATGTAGTCACTGACTCCCATTGTCCAACTTTGTCCAAATACCAAATACTTTGAATACATGGAGCCAAACAACTGAACCAAATATGTACAAGTATGTGCAAATTTTGAGGCATCCTTCGACAGCCCTGGAGGAGAAGTGCCTGACTTTCAGCTGTGGTTGTGTAACGAAAAAAGAGAAAGAAGGGGGCTGTTGCAGGTCAGGACTTGCCGAGTAAAGCTATGTAGATCATTACTAGTTAGTGACAACTCTGTGAGGAGTGCAGACCTGCTCGGTCATCCCAAATATGTCAGTTCAACATGCTTATACATTTCTAAACAGACCATCTAGGAGCAAAAGAAGTGGTTACTACTCGGACACAACGCAAAGCTGGGACCAAACAGCAAAACAGCATGCAAATCTGACACTTGTTATTGACTCATTCAAGTACATGATTAACTAACTTCAATCCAAATCTGGCATAATCTTACACCGCAAGTACACGTCTAATGAGAAAGGCTAACATTACATAAGACGGCCATAACCCGAAACCACCCTTCATCCGAGTGGCTGAGAGTGTCTCCAGTCTCAGGTACTTACACCTGGCTGACCATGAATGGATCCACACAGACCACTCTTGCTAATGAGTCCAGGACATAAACCAGCTACCACCGGTTCACTTTCACCACAGAGGCACCAAGCCTGTAGAGATCTAATGACTGAGAGCACTTAACATTTTTGGCTGTGATAGTTGAAGCTTCAAAATAAAAAGTCTGAATTTGCCAGGACATAAAGATAGAGGGAAAGGATGCCGAGGTGTAGGGCTGACTTATGACCAAATATTTTCACTTTTCACACAGAATCTACATTTTTATTTTTGACTACTAATCGGACCAAACAAGACAATTCATCAGCTTTTGGTGGCCGGTTGATCATATTGTTTAGTTTTTGTGAGCCCAAATAGCTTTTGCAATATAAATTTTGCTCATTAGACATTTATCCAACTCTCACAGGAAGTCATCAAAAAAAACAAAAACAAAAAAAACAATATATACTGTTGTCAAATTTCAGGTAAAAGGATACAAGGCTGGGCTCTCAGATGGTGTTTTGTGCCTCAATACTATTCAATTTAAAAAAAAAAAATCAAAACAAAAGAAAATATCCATTAACTCTGACGGACTCCTTCAAACATGGTTGTAAATTAATTTCTCCATGCAGCTTGGGTATAAATTAGATCATAGCTGGAAACACACCCTGACTATCCCTGTCCTACATGCTATAATGTTCAGAAGCAGAGCTACACCTGCAGATACCAGAGTTCAACCCCTACACTTCCTGCTCTCAGCTGATATATGACTCACCAGTCATACAGGAAGGGAGTGGCCCCTAAAGGTGTAAGAGGAGTAACAGATGCCAAAAACAAATCTAATTGTGACCACTGCCTTGAAAAGGTCCTATAATTGTGAAATGCATTGATGAGTGTACTATATGCTCCAACACTTATGTTCCTATATCAGTTTAAGCACGTGAGAACATTTCCTAAAGTCGACTGAAGTAATGTGACCATGTATGTTGCATCCAAGTGCTGACCACCAAGGAAACTACACTGTCAAGGAAGAAAAAACAACTTTCCAGAGACGTGAGGGCAGATATAGTCATGATGACTCATGACAGGAAATAGTGCCTGCCATGACATTTTCCTTAGACTTACACACTGCAAAAGGAAAGATGGGCAGAAGTTGGACTTAACCACAACTTAAGAGTTGGAGGAAGTCAGCCTCTGCCGTTTTATACTAGAGGTTAGTAAAATAGCTTACATGTGCAGAAGTTAAAAAGGACAAGACTGGTGGTTTCAAAATGTCAACAAATCCCTTCCAAATACCAAAACTACCAATGAACTGATTGTACCAACAAGTAATAAATGCATTGCATCTGGAAGCCACCAGTGCACATCTCCTATGATGGAGTACTTCTTCCTTGTCCATGGTTTTCTGTGCCTTAATGACATGGCCCACATGGAACAAGGTTTACATTTTCTCCTTCTACACTACTTGCTCCTCTTTCTCCAAGATGAGACCTACTTTTGTGGACACATGGCAGATATAAAGCACCATCAGCATGCAGGATGCAGTGAAGTAGGTTAGGCCTGTGTGAGGGTCTGTGTCTCTCTGCCTTGAGGGTCGGGCTTACATACACCAAGACATTAATGAGGGACAAGTCCAGCAGTGTTTGTGTAGCATTTTCTATGTTAGCAACCATTAAAAACAAAACAACACACATCATCCCCTCTTTGTCGCAGAGGTAGATCTAGGCCAGAGCAATGGCGGTGAGCTGTAACCTTGCTATCAGTCCTACTTCGGTGGGCTCAAGGCTTCAGACAAATCAAGTTCAAGCCGCTGGTGTTAATGCGATCACTGGGGTTTCAATCAGACGACCGGGGATGAGACACGGCGCGGCTAAAGCTAGCTAGCAGCGCCGGTGACTGGTGTCGTGGGGAACTTGGCGTCCCCGGCTAATTAAGTCCACCCCTTCGCCCTCAAACCACCGTTAACCACCAATCCAGGGTTGACGAGAAATAAACGACTATATTACCTTAAAAGTTTGTGTTTCTGAGAGCTGTTATCTATTTGCACTACAACGTTAACGTTTGCCGGAGAGCGGTTTCATCGACACGGGGGGACAAATCTGCGAGCGACACCAAATATGTCATAACACTAACGGCGACAAAAGATGAGACAGCGAGCTAACACAGCTCCCGACGAGCAGTCTGTGTCAGCCAGAGCAGAAAAAACACTGTTGTGTATATTATTGTTAGCCTAATTTGTGTCTGTCAAACTCCCCCTCCCTGCTGTTGAGTGTCTGCTGTCTGTTTCGGCATTTCCTGATTTTTTTTTCACTCTCACACACCCCTCCCTGTGTTAGCTAATGTTGCACTAGTCTGCAGGGGGAAAAAAAGAAGTAGCCACATATCAACCAACCAGCGCCTGTCAGCACAAAAAGAAGAAGTTGAGACTCAAGTGAAGGTTATAACATGTATATGAAAGAAAAAAAGACCAGTGTCGGTTGGTGGTTGAGCTGTAATTTTGCTAGCTAGCCGTGGTGTGTTAGCATCACAGCGACTTTAATGATTTCTGCTTGAAGGAAGCGGCGACGCATTGTTGCCGCTTTAGCTTATTTTTTAACGCTCGAGCCAAACCGTTAAAACGAGCTACAAAAGTCCGCACGAGCGTATCGCCTGCACGCTGCTTGCTTACCTGCTAAAGTGGTCAAGCAGTGATTTGGTCCTTTGATATCTCTGTGTGTCCGCGGTGGGGAGGTGAAGGGAGCAGGATCGCAGAGCAGACTGAGCTCGGTCCTTTTTCTTCCTGGATGTCAGTTTTTACCCAGCCGTCACCGCGCCGTCGCGTTTCCGCCCTTGTTCGCGCAAGTAATTCCTTTCCCATATAAGGAGTGTGAGAAGCAGAGCGCAGAGAGAAGAAAGAGGCAAGGAAGAAACAGATGAGATAACTGCTTTTCCTTCCTCCTATAACATGCGTGATGGCAGTTCAGCGGAGATATGTCGACATTTATTCATCCAGTGAAAGTCACGAATGCATGCATCTGCAGGCGTGTTCAGTTTGCACCCTTTTTCGATACAGTCAATGGTTTGCACGAAGAAGTACATAGGATCTCACTGAGTCATGTTACTTGTTCGAGCATGTTTACTTATCTGTCCCGGCCCCTAATGTGAGGATGCATGTGTAATTCACAAAAGCAGCTGCACATGCAGTAAATATGCATTTTATCCACACATTACTCAATAAGAGTCTGAGGTTTTCCGGGACTACAGTAGTTTGATTACAGAAACCAATTTAACAGGGTGTTTTTGTACAGTGCAAATATGATGCTTAAAAAACTCTGGAGGTGATCGTAGTCACCTGTAATCACTGTTTGGTTGCAAGTTTACATCATGGTTTACATGTATTAGTCATCTATGACTCACCACATGATCAAATGTTGAACTGACTTCATGAATAGTTCATAAATGTATTATTTATTTATATATAAAAAAGGGGAAAAAAACAGGTTATAGCAATACTGTAATATAACAGAGGACTAGACCCATGCTGACTCAATGTCTTATTTCCAAATGATCATTGAATGGCTGATTGTGATGAAGATTTTGGTGAAGTCTAATAACATAAAATTCTTGGGAAAATGTCCGTACACATTTGAATATTTCTGTCACATGATGTGGTCCTTTTCCTTGACCAGTGCAGACGGGGACAAGCTAGAAAATAAGATCAAAAGGGAAATAAGAGGAAACAGGGAGAGTGCTATTTATTAATAACAACAAGAAGTCCAGTGTCTGTGAACAGCACACGCCTCTCAGAAAAACTCATGAACAAACTGAAACATTTTATTTGATTTACAGATTATCCAGTTGCATCAGGTCTGATCACACAGAAATAAAGAACGAAGGCATAATCCTTCACTAAAACCATATTTAAAACATTTTAAATTAGACTCCCTTCATTTAACAGTTGCTACTTCCATTCTCCGTCTGCCTTCACAGTGGACTCCATCAGAGTCAAGGTCATTTCATTTCATTTCTTACTTTTATAAATCCCAAATGTGACTGGCATCTGCTGCAGATGTAACAGAAGAAACTCAGAATTTTGTATAGTTAAATAGGTATAAAAAACACCTTGAACTTCTTTTTCTTAAGTTTTGGGAAAAGGGAATATACCTAAAGAAGAGTGAATCAACATCACATCAGTTACGCCAACAGCCATTTCCTACGATGTGCAAAAACACAACAGGAAGAATCTGACATTACATCAAAGAGTCCAAAAGATGACATTTTACAGAGTTGGCACTTGGGTGCACTGGATTTTAGTTTTCCCTCACAAAAGTTAACCAGATAATTTAAACAAGTCTAAATTGAAGGTTTAAAAGAAAAAAAAATGAGAGAAAACTCTCCATGCTGGCCTGATGTGCACTGGGAGCTCTGAGAACCAAACTAGTGCAGCAGAACTGACATGAAATGACTTGTTGGTAAAAATCAGACTTTTTTTTTGCAGTATTTCAAAATGATTGCTTATTTCACACAGAGTACAAGTCCAACTGAATTAACAGCGTACCCTTTTAACATTCGACAACCAAAGAAAAAAAAAGTGCCTTGACATATGGACTTCGGTTTCACATTCTGCATGCAAAGCAGCTATCACACACTGAGATGTAACAGGGAAGAGTCATTGGTTAAGGTTTTCTCTCAGCCCAGAAACACCTCTAATTACTACTGATGTGCAGAAATAGATGCAGCAGAGTCACTTGTCTTTCTGAGTTTTTACAGCATTCCTACTACAGTACGTCCTGTTACTCAAGTATCTAATGTCAGGTTAAACCTCTGATTTTATCCTGTCTGTTGGAAGAAATCCTTTGTTTTTAGGATTTTTAGGGAGTTTGCAGTTGTTTGGACACAACTGAGTTTTATTATACCTTTCTAAGTTTTGATCCTCAAATTAATCTAACTGAATATTTGCCAAAATGAAAAAAGCTCTTCCTATTTGGAGCCAAACTGATTATAATTGACTAAAGTAATTAGCTGAAGTTCCTTTTCGATATAAATATTAAGCTTATACGACTCTGTCCACTCAGGCCTAGAAGTTTGTCACAATTACTGCTGCAAAAATGTCCTGTGTTTATGGCTGAACTCCAACTTTAACTATCAAACCTAAGGACACAAAATGAGACTGAGGCCAACAGACAATAAAATCAAAGTGCATCAACACCTAATCACAGCGTAAAGTTGTTTGTGAACAAAACAAACTGAAAAAAAACCAAGTGGTCTTCACGGTTCAAGCAATTGTGACATTAATTTATATTGAGATGGCTGAGGGAGGAAGCAGTGTCCTGACCGTCCCCTTTGTTCTGTTGTGAAGTTTGTCTTTCTCCTCATTATCTTCCCCCTGGAGACCAAACTCGTTAACGTTTCGTTTTCCAGTGTGTTTGTGTGTGTGTGTGTATGTGTGTATGTGTGTGTGTGTGTTCCAACAATTTAATCCACAGAGCTTTCAGAATAAAAGCAATGTTTTTTTTTGTTGTTTTTTTCCTGCCTGTGACCACTGTGACCGACAACATAGCGACAGTTCATTGCATTAATAACAGACATAAAAACTGACATACAAACTTGCTTTGAAGAAACATATTTTGGCACAGAAGCCAGAAAAATCCACACATACACTCAACACACAGACGTGCAGGCAGTCGCCCTAGTATCGCGTTGTACCAGAACTGCAATCAGACTCGTCATGCACATTTTTTTTTGTTTTGTTTTGGAGGAGCGTCCATTTTGGTTGCTATTTTCCTTCACGAAGAAAATCCTCCGAGCAGAGTTTAACATGGCAGTGTTTGGTAGCATCAGGTTGACCTGGAACAAGTATGAATATGACGTCGTGTTTGTGTGTGCGTACATGCGTGTCTACAAGAGGCAAGGTGTGAGCGTGTCAAGTGGCTGGTTTTCGTGTCACTGAAGCAGTTTTTTTTTTTCCTCAAATCTCTCAGGCTAGTTTTTTCTCCAATGATCTCTAACCAACGTGTGCCATCAATAAGAGGGGTAACAGTACATTCGTTTTGTCTCTAGGGGTCTATGTTTTATATTATTGAAAACACAGTGCTCACCCCTAATTCTCAGTGAAATAGTTTTTTTTCTCTCCATATTGGCTCAGTGTGGGATGAGGGCAATTTCAGTATAGTGGTGTTTTTTCAGTGACAGTGGGACAACATGTTTCCAGCATGTTTCTCCTCTCTCCCTCCTATTAACTCCAGGTATCACACAGTTTATCTTCAAGGATGAGAGGTGTGAGGTGTTTGTGTTGAACGACAACAGAAGATACAGAGGAAGAGTGAGGAGGGGGAGAGGGTCGTAACAGCTGGAGAGGAGGGGGTGTGTGAGGGCAGCGGCTAGCTCCCTCCTCCTCTCTTGCTATAGCAACTCATCTCTTTGCTTCTTGCCCCTAGCTGGCCCCTGGCCATTCCTCAGGGAGCCGTTCTGCGGCCGCAAGAGATGCCCGCGCTCCTGCTCAGTCCACGGGACCCCGCCCTGCCCGTCATCACTGTCCAGGTCAGAGTCTGAGTGCATGAGAGCGGAAGAAGTGGGAGCAGGAACCGGCTTCATACGGACTGGTAGGTAGTCGATGATGCAGGAAGAGAAAGACACAGGAAGATGTCAAAATGTTGCAGAGTTAAAGCTCAGCTAAGAAACATATTTTACTCTATCTAATCTATTTTGTTGTGTATGTTAATGTAATGACAGCTAGACATTATGAAAAACAATTATGAATCACTGAACTGTAAATATTTTATTTAGAATAGAAAATACAACCCAGCCTTTAGCATCCTGTAGTGTCAAGAATATTTAAACTTCATGTGAATTGTGTTCAAGTTACTTATGTATGTATTATTCTATAAACACTGCCTTGTACCTTTAACTATGGTGAAATAAAACTTGGATACAAGGCCCAGAAAAATCAAAATCCACGATCCCTGACTATAGTGCTCAGTAATAAAGGAAAAATCTAAGGAAGGAAACACACGACACTTTAAGAGGAGCAGGAAGAGACACCACCAAAGCGGTCAAAATCTGTACATCTTCATATTTTATACATTGATTACTTGTTTATATTTTTGAGGTTCATGAGCATCCAGTTTACAGGTGTGAGGTTAACTGGAGAAACGTCTCACCAGCTCTTTGTGGTTGAAGTTCCAGACTGTCTTGCTCGTCAGCTTCTAGTATCTTATATCGACTTTTGCTTCTGCGCACTTTGTTCTTTCGCCTTCAAGAGAAAAAACAAAAAGATGCATCTTATCATCAGCTGGAGTAGTGGTAGTTGAAGAATGCAAACTAAAAATCTACATTTTTTTCACTTTTTTTTTTATACAGAGAACAACCAATTCCTCTCCCCAAGGATGGGTATATGTACATTGTAAAGGGTATTCATTAATAAGGACTGCAACTCACCTGTTGCAGCAACACACCATCCCCCAGATAACTGTAGCTATGGCAACCACAATCATAAAGGATGCTATGGTCACATAGAGTACGCTCCACTCTGAAAACCAAATAATTTTACTATGTAAAATGTCACATGTAACATATCAAACTGTACTTCTTAAGCAACAAAATCATGTTTACAGCCCAAATACAAGAGTTATGAACAACTATGGCTGTATGAGCTGTCTCTCTAAATTTGTTGCAAACTATTTATTCAACTTCTCTCATCTCACCACAGTTGCTCTCTGCGTCTCCAAGCTGAGCTCGGATGAAGTTCTCCATCCAGAAAGGGTGACAGACACATCGGCGTGTGAATGAGTCACACTCACCATGGCTGGAGCAGTTCAGCTGGCAGACTGTGGAGGTAAGAAGAGCGACAGAGTGTTACGAAGCCGGAGCTTTAATCTCTAAGAGTGGAAGTTTCCTGCAGATTGAAAATACTCAGCAGCAACAACACATGATATATATAATATTGAGGATAACTTGAAGTTAGGGTCATCACAGGAGATAATAATCCAACAAGTTTTACCATAGAAGCAAGAGAACAAGAGTTAAGAAGAAGATGGCATAACCTGTTGTTGCAGCTCAAAAATCTCAAAGATTTGACCTTTGACCTTTGAGTTCTATCTAGTCCCCTCATTATCTGCAGTAATAGAGGTCAGATCTCCTATGACCTGCCTGTAGCCTCTGGCTCAACGTGAACACAAAGCCAAGAAAAATGTTGCTGTCTTATATTGCTAGTTTCTTATAATCTGATAATAATAATAAAAATGATAATATAAAATCCCAA
Organism: Selene dorsalis; assembly: GCA_900303245.1. Taxonomy (NCBI): domain Eukaryota; kingdom Metazoa; phylum Chordata; class Actinopteri; order Carangiformes; family Carangidae; genus Selene; species Selene dorsalis. Next base: position 28,120 of record OMNW01008815.1, read on the forward strand.
TCTTTAATCAATATTTAGCATTAAGGAGCATCAACATCCACTCCCCTTTTGTTGTGTCTGTCCCTTACAAAAATTATTTGTCAAGTACTCACTGACTGTGTCCACTCGTCGGGCCTTGTAGATGAGGAAGTCATTCTTCTGCTTACGCAGTTTGTTGCGAAGGCCAAGTGCAACACTGTGGCCTGACAGAGGAGGGCGCCCTGGCCCACCCGACACCAGGAAGACCAAACGAGTACTGAGTAGGATGAGGGAGGGGAGAGCAGGAGGAACATGGTTACTCACTGTGTGTAGTGTATAGTAATGTCCAACCGATCAAGCCAAATTAAGAAAACGTCACTCCAGCTTTTTTCCCAATCTATTAAATTTATCATTACAAAACGAAGGGATCTTTGACAAAAGACTAAACAGGGTCCGTGAGTCAAAAAGACTATGCTTCCTAAGGTTTCCTCACCTGTGCTCATTAAATGCACTGATCTCTCGCACTATGATGTCACTGTCGAGCACGCCCAGTAAAACCCCGACCTGGCGCAGCAGCATGTCACGCTGACGGTGGGAGACCTGCGATACAGACACCTCCAACACCAGCTCCACCAGGTCACGTTCCCACATGTCTGATGGGGACAGAGAGGGAGAGAGGGATAGAGAGAGCGAGAGAGAGAGAGAGCGAGAGAGAGAGAGATTAAAACACAGATGAAACATGCAAAAGAGGGGAGGGGAAGGCCGACTGCAGGATCAATCTGACTCTCTGAAATCTGGGAAACAGGCCAGAGCACCAAGTGACGGATTAGTTTCTGACTGAGCGTGTGTCTGTGCACCTTATGCTGCACGGTGACCTACCCAACCTTCTGCTGATGGTTGGTGAGTCTCTTGCTGCATAGACACCATTTGTGTACACACTTGTTTAAAATGACAAGTGTGTGGATCTAGAAGGAATCTATGACCAAAAATTAAACATTCAGACTTGCGTTTTCATAAGTTTTTAATCACCTGAAACCAAGAATCACCTTGTGGTCTTTGGTGCAGAATGAGCTCTGGAGTGTAATTATCAACCTTGGACCTTCCCTCAACCTTTTTTATGTTGTGTTGGTAAATGTATTGTAACTGTAAGTGTTAATTATGATGGGACTGATGAAAAAACTTCAAATGCACCACCATCTGTCATCTAGACAGAGACTGGAAAGCTTTGTGCTTGTGTGTGTGTGTGTGTGTGTGTGTGTGTGTGTGTGTGAGTGAAAGTCATTGTGTGTCCGTGTACTGCAGCTTTGTTTGTTTACCTGGTTTGACTTCCACAGTGCCACTGTCACTGCTGGTCTGTCCTTTACTGTCAATTACAGTCAGTCTAAAGCTGTACTTGCCCTCCACCAGGTTTCCCAGAAACAACACTGCCTGGTGGTCAGAGTTGTTCAGGACATCCTGTTGGAATGAAAAACAATAGGAGACCTGTGATTTGTGTTTCCTGACACCTTTGCAAACAAGGTAACATCACCAGGTGGCTGTTTGCTCTGATCTTGTTCATACAAGTATGAGGTCAGCTGGAGTCTAAATGTAAAATCCCTTCATCAGCAGTCAAACAAACTCATTATGTGACGCTCACCCCTGCGGCGGGGCTGCTATCGTCTCTGGTCCACAGGTAGCTGAGTCCACCTTTGTCATCGGTGGAGTGAGATCCATCCAGAGTGGCGGTTCTGGCTGGCAGAGAGATGGGTGGACTTGACACAACATGAGCCACAGGTATCTGATCCAGCTCTGGTGGGAAAACATCATCAATGACATTAAGTACAGAACAACACAACACTCATCGTTTTATATTTCATATCAGTAATAAAGGATGAATCTAAAAAACACACAGTCTAGCTCACTTGACGTGAATGAGCCTAAGTCATATACAATCTATGGTCTGTAAGAGACCGGACTGGAACGCAGTCATTAACGTGACGGACCAAGCCAGGGGACACAGGAGCCCATTTCCCTCCTGCCTCTTAGGCCCTGAACCCTGACTGAATTCAACAACGTCCAGAATGCAGTGATAGCAATGGGATAAGTACCAGGACCACTGGAGCTGGGACTGTACCAGAAGCGGGACCGGAACCGAACCGGGATCGGGACCAGAACCCGAACCGAAACCCGAACCGGGGTCGGGACCGGGATCGGGACCGGAACCCGAACCGGGATCGGGACCAGAACCCGAACCGGGACCGGAACCGAACCGGGATCGGGACCCGAACCCGAACCGTGACCGGAACCGGGACCGAGTTCGGGACCAGGTCCGGGATCTGGACAGGGACCAGAACAGGGATCAGGACCGGGACCGGGACCCAAACCCGAACTTGAACCGGCACCGGGACCAGAACCGGGATCGGGACCGGGACCCGAACCGGGACCAGAACCGGGACCGGGACCAGTACCGGGACCAGAACCGGGATCGGGACCAGAACCTGGAACCGGGAGAAGGACCGGAACCGAAACCCGAACTTGAACCGGCACCGGGACCAGAACCGGGATCGGGACCGGAACCGGGACCAGAACCGGGAGCA